>RJWM01014274.1:0-50979 GCA_004363535.1 Dasyprocta punctata | reverse complement strand
CTCAGGGTGGGGGATCCGGGGAGGAGCAACTCTGTGCTGATTTTCCCGAGCTCGACCTCTCCCAGCTGGACACCAGCGACTTTGACTCAGCCACCTGCTTTGGGGAGCTGCAGTGGTGTCCAGAGAACTCTGAGACAGAGCCCAGCCAGTACAGCCCTGACGACTGCGAGCTCTTCCAGGTAGGTGCCCTGCCTCGCTCCTGCCCTGCGTGCCTCTCTCTGCCCTCTCCTCCAGCCTCGGCACTTACTCATCCAGCAGTCTCTGCACCTACCCAAGCTCTTGAGATCCTGTGTCTGCACATCACCTGGAAGCAGCTCCCATCCTTCATGTGGCCCAAGTTATCACCTCCTGAAATGAAGGGCTTGGATGAGCTGGCCCTTCTCTGTCTCCCTGGCAGAACCCAGCTCCTCTGTGGGCTGTGGGGCTCCAAGTCCTCCTGCATGTCTCATCAAATCCTCATTCTCCTCTGTGAAGCAGGTGTCATTACTTCCCCATTTTACAGATAGGGAAACTGATGCTTGGAGAAATTAAGTTACATGTTTTGGGCACTTTTCCTAGCCTGTGACTGAACTAGAACCAAATCCAGTCTGCTACCTCCTGATCAGGAGGGAGAAGCATTCACCTCATAGAGCACCTGTCATGCGGTAGGACTGTCCCTCTGTATATATGTATATATTAACTCATTTCATTGTCTTAATGTCTGTCGGTTGTAGACACAGTTATCCCTAATTCCAGTCGAAGGTTCTTTAACAAGAGGCCTGTTGACCCGTGTGCTCCTTGCACAGCCTTGGATGGATGTGGTTTCCTCTGAGCCTGCCACCTGGAGGACTACGATGGCTGGGGTTTGCTTCTGGAGAGAGCAAACTCTGCTTGTACTTGTGTGTGTGTGTGTGTGTGTGTGTGTGTGTGTGTGTGTGGGTGTGCAGCATGCAAAGCAATAGACAAAATAAGATTGGTACAGGAAAAAGCTTACTGATGGGTAGCTTCGCATTCATTGCTCTTTTCTTGAAATGTTCTTCCCCATCAGGTTTGGGGGCAGAAACCACAGCTGTCTGTGCCTGTGTGGCGGCGTGATGACATGTCATGTGCCACCTGCCTTGCTGGCATGCCATGGCGTCATCTCAGCTAGTCCTCCCGACAGCGTCTATCAGTCCTTCTGGAAAGGCTTGGCGGGCCCACGTGTGCCAGGCACTGTGTCCATAAGCAGATGTCACCATCTGGAGCAAACGGAAACAGCAGCAGCCGCTTGGCTTGGGACAGAGCACACAGAGAAACAGCGAGGGGGAGGAAGATCTGCAGACTGGTGGCCAGCCAGGAAAGACCTCCCAGAGAAGTGGGTCCCAGCTGCGGGAGGAGGAGGCAGCGCTGACGTCCAAAGGGGAGGGCCCGAGCGCTCCGACAGGAGGTGTAGACGGCAGAGGAGTTAGGCGGGAAGGGCTCAGGGGAAAGTGCTAGGAGGTGAGGTTGAAGAAGCAGGCGGGGCCCTGACCACCAAGTCTCTTGTGGGTCATGGCAAGGAGCTTGTAGTTCTCCTGTAAGTCATATTTGATTGACAACCCATTTTACAGGTAAGGAGAGTGAAGCTGAGAAAGATGAAATTCCTTGTCCAAAGTCACATACCCCGGAAGGGTGCAGGGCAGACTCTGACCGAGGATCCTCTATTCCTCACTGCTACACTGAGCCCGTTTGCCGACCCTGGAGGAATCGGAGGGCTGGGCTCTGGCACTGGCTCTGGCTCCATCCGGGTCCTTCATCTCCTTCTCTGAAGAAAAGGTCGATGCTTTCACAGTGCTGCTTTCTCCCTCAAGGGGACCAGTTCCTGAAGCTGCTTTCAGGTTGTGAAGATCTAATGTAGGGGAAGCATTTGGATGCTGCCTGGAACACCCGCCACGGGATGCTCCCCACCACCCCATACACACTCATACTCCTGGCCAGAGCCCCCCAGCAGTTCTCTGCCAATTGTCCTGCTACTACATGAAATGTTTTCAGACCCAAGCGAGCCTGGCACAGCCCCTAGACATCCCCCCAGTGAGGGGGATACTCTGCCACCAGGCCCTCTGTGCTTGAGGGCCTCACACCCCAGCCTCAGCCTGCTTTCCCTCTACTACTCACTGATGCACCCGCTATGCATGCGACAGTGTGGTTAGGGCCTGCACCCTCCTCTTGGCCCAGCTGTTGTAACCTCTCTTGGGCTGTGGCCACACTGTTCGTGGTGTCTAGCACTCTGTAAGGGCCTTAAAAATCCTTGTCCTATGAACAGAGTCTCCATGCCCAGCTCCCATGTTGCCTCCTCCTAAGGAGTTAGCTGGTTGGTTGCTTCCTCTTGTGAGTTCCTATCTCAAACCTTCGCATCCCTCACGTTTGCATCATCTCTCATTGTAAGGGCTCAGTTTGTATTTGTTAAATAAAGGAATCAACTGCAGTCTTTTCTTTGTTGCCAAGGGCTGGAAATGACCTATTCTGAAGCCTTGAGCTGAGGGCCAGGGGCCCTGGGTTCTGATCCTCCTGCTGCTAGCTGATAGTTTGTAGCTTGGACACTCTCCTTGTGGCACCATTGGTAATCATGGAGTCTGACTGTTTTAACAGTCAGAGCGATGTTCTACCAACTGAAAGGCATCATTGCTATGGGACAAACTAAGAGAGTGGAGACATTATAGTTGTAAGGGTTGGCAACATTTTAGGGCACAGGGACATTTTTCTATATGCCCCAGAGTTCTTAGAACCTGGGTCCAATGGGTGCTTATTACGTATTTCTAGACTAAGCAGGTGTTTGGTTTGTTCTGTGCTCTGCGAGGAATGAAGAAGGAACATGACTAGATTAGTTTAGGGCAGGGGAAGAGAGTCAACTGTGTCTACCTAGATTCTGATGGAATCATAGACTTTCTCTCAGAAAAATAGCATAAAGAGCAATTTCCTGAGTTCCTCACACCTCAACAGAGCCTGCTGGACAGTGGAGTATTTCTGAGTATCTTTTCAGCCCTGACAGTCTGAATTTGCTGTTCTCTGCCATTCCTTCAAACCGTGTCACACAGTCCCCAGAATGAAGCGTTTCCCTCAGATTTCTTGAAGGCTCTTTTTCTTCCAGCTCGAGATCAGCTAGGGAAGGTTGGGGGCGGGGCCAAGTCTATTAATATCCCTTCCCCAGCTGATTAACTCTCCATTAATTTGCACTCTGTTTCTGAGCGGAGCAGGGGGAGCTGAGCTAATGGGCCCGGGGAAAGGAGAGGGTGGCCGGCTCCCAGGGAGGCAGTGTGCTAGGTTCCTGCAGGGTGGCGCGGAGGGAGGGAGCAGGCCGGGTGGGCAGGAGGACCTTTCCTCCCTGCCACTTAGCACCTTGGGGCCTTCTGGAGACTGTTCCAGTGCTGAGCGGGCCCAGGGAGAAGGGGCGGGCCTTTGGCTATCACTGTTCTCTTCACCCAACCCAGTGGTACTTCAGTGTTCTCTGCCATTTATGTTCATTTCAGCCCATGCCTGGCACTCAGTGAGTCCCACGTTCTCATCCTTGCCCTCGTGCCTTGATTTTCTGTATGACCTTGGCAAGTCTCTTTCCTGGGGCCCTACTCCTGCACAAAGAATGGCAGCAGGGCCGGGGTAGGGGGTTCCTTACAAGTGCTGGACGTGATGGGTTGGGAGGTGTGGCCTGGGGCCCTCTGTCAAGAGAGATCCTGGTGTGGGAGGACCCAGCAGCACCCAGGTGGTTTCACCACCAGGGTCCTGTATTCAGCAGTGGGGGTGTGTGCGACATGTATTTGGCAACGCTGGTCACTACCTGACCCTGAGACCCTCCCAGCTTGGGTAGGCATGATAATTCACAGTGTCTCTGGGCCATTTGCTACAGTCCCTGGGAAAGAGCAAGGATTCTCATTCCACTCAGCACTGGTGATGTCATTTCTGGATGACTTCCCTCTAGAATCCAGTCTTTGAGACACTCAACTCAGTCTCCCGCCATTTGCCATTGTTCATTGTTTGCCTTATTTATTCCTTTGCTCAACCACTGTGCTGCTTCCCACGCTCCGGGCACTGAGTGGGCTACTTTCATCAGCCCTGCAGGGAGGTGGCCAGGGCTCAGTCTTCCTATTGTATGGGAAAGGGAGCAAGTCTTAAAGGAAGGAAGTGACTTTCCCTGCATCGCTCTGCGGCGGAGCCTCTAACTGGCCACTGAGCCCCAAGTTCCAGGATCTTGACTCCACATCAAGCTGGAAAGATCATTGTGGGAACCCAGGGTTGAAAGTCTGGCCTGAGGGTTAGGGAGGACTTGCTGGTTGGGGGCAGGGGCAGCCAAGTGCACCCCCACTGCATTCTTTTTTGTACATGTTTGCAGTTCGTGTAGTTTACAATCATCTTGGAGCCCCCATTGCTCTCTAAAGCCAGAGTCCATGGGCCTGATCTCCCCAGGGGCCCCCATTTCCAGTGCCTGGGTCAGGTCCAACCAAGATCTTCCTTTTGACTTTTATTCTTAGCTCTGTTCTAAAAATTGCAAATGTGTTTGTTCTCCTCTCCCCATGTCCCCCCTTTCGAGTTACTCAGCTGCTGTTCTGACTGCAAGGCCTGGAACAGATTTAGTGTAGCCACAGGCTGTCACGAGATGTGGATTTCAGATGAACTTCCTGACGAAAGGATAAACAGCCTGACCTGGGATGGGAAAGTATGCTGCAGAGGCATCATGTGACAGCATGTGCTTCTGCCAGAACAGGCCCAGGAACCCAGGGTTACTGATGGAGGTGCTTATCCTCGCCTGGGAGCAGGGTGATCTCTGCTCTGGGCCTCTGGCTAGCAGCCTGGATACTGGGAGTGTGCACGCTTATTCCGCCTGAAGGAAGCAAAGCACCTTGGCTCATCTGTGCATGGGGCGTTCAGTCCCAGACCTGGCTCTGCTCATTATTTGCTGGGTGACCTGTGGCAAGTTGGTGAGCCTGCTTCTTCACCTGCAAAGTGGACGTCAGAACAGAGTTCGCCTCATAGGGGTGATTGTGAGGGTCACTGAGGTGATGTTGGCCAGGTGTCTGTCTCTCTATTGGCAGGGCTCTGTATCCCAGGCCATCACAGTGGGCGTCCCCTTTGCCTGGATATTTGTTCCTTAGCCTGGCTGGTGTCTTTCAAGCCTAAATTGAGATGTAAGCTGGAAGAAAGACTTAAAGGAAGTGAGGTTGAATTTGGCTCACAGTTTCAGGGGATTCAGTCCATGATCAGTGACTCCAAGGCAGAAACATCATTACAGAAGAGCCTGGCAGAGCAAAGCTGCCTAGTTCATGACAGCTGGGAAGCAGAGCAAGGAACAGTGCCAGTGAGAAAGAGGGGAGAGACCAGATATAAACCACAAGGTTACACCTCAGTCACCCACCGTGACACACTCAGAAGTGTGCTTTACTGCCCCCTAGGTGTCTTGACAACTAAGCTTAATGGTCACACAGCTGCTCAGAGAAAGCTTCCTTGGCCACCCAGGTAGCCTTTAATCTTCATCACATTCCTCTTCTCCATCCAAGTCATTCTCTTTGCCTCCCAGCCTTTCCTGTGCTTTGCAATGAGCTTTTTTGCTTTTTGGACTCTACCTCCACTGGAGAGCAGGCTGCAGGAGGGCAAGGCTGTGGGCATGCTGTGTCACCAGTGGCAACAAAAGCCAGGGGCGGAGCAAGCCCTGTGGGAGACAGGAGGGAATGCAAGGTGGAAGAGGAATTGCCATCATTGGCACTACCATCCTCCTCCTCCTCCTCATCATCATTGCCATCAGGCTGTGGTAGCATATTGTCATCACAGTAGCAATGAGTGTGCCAGGTCCTACTTACTTCCTAAGCATCTTCCCTGTATTAAGCCATCTACTCCTCAGTGACAGCCCCACAAAGTAGGTTCTCTTATCTCATTTGACAGGTACAGAAACTGCTTGCCTAGAGACCCACTCTTGGGAAGTTTGAGCCCTGGGATTCAACCCCAGCTCCCAACCTGAGTCCCTACAGGGAAACAGTAACAGTTTCATTACTGCTGTGGTTGTTACTGTCACGGTTGAGCCCTGGCTCATTCAACCTTCTCTCTGCCTGGGCCTCAGGTCTGTAATGGTACCGCTAACAGTGTTGGGGAGCAGCCTCAGTCCTTAGTGGGAAAGGCAGGCATTGCTCATGTGGACAATTTTATGCCCCAGGTCACACTCTAGTGAGTAGCAGAGCCAAGATTGGGACTCCAGGTAAAGGCCCTTTCCCTCACCACCTTCCAGGGGTTGTTAGAGTTGGCAGCACATTTATTGGGCATCTGCTGTCCCAGGAACACTGAGCATCTCTGATGTGGCACAGGGGTAGAAGAAAACTTCTGGCAGGAGGATGATGGTTGTAGAGAATAGAGTAGGCAGAACAGGTTTCTCCCATGCAGACAGCTGGCCTTTGTCCCTTGTCAGTGGTCTGCAGGTACATGATTTTTCAGTATAGACAAATCCTTCCAGATGACCTTCCAGTGAGGTCAGACTGGTTTGCATTCCCCCAGCACAAGTCAAGTTTTATCCGTGTGAGAGGTCCTGGTGTGTACCAAAGGAACACAGAAGAGCAGCTCTCTGAGGAAAAGATGTCAGCTCTCCCCCTCTGCCTCTTCCTTCCAGATCGACAGTGAGAATGAGGCCCTCCTGGCAGCACTCACCAAGACCCTGGACGACATCCCCGAAGACGATGTGGGCCTGGCCGCCTTCTCGGCCCTGGATGAAGGGGATACGCCCTCCTGCCCTTCAGCTTCTCCTGCCCCCTTGTCTGCACCCCCCAGCCCTGCTCCAGAGAGGCCACTGGCCCCAGCCTCTGAGGAGGATGAGCTTTCGCTGGTGAGAATCTGTTTCTACTGAGGGCATGGCAGTGGCCTGGGGTTGGGAGCAGTGCTACCGGCTTGGGCGCCACTGGGCTTGCTGTGCATGGTGGCACCAAGGTCCCCAGTAGAGAACCCAGACCAGACCTGGCAGTGGGAGTAAACATTGCCTGCATTCTGAAGGCTCCTTGGGGTTTCAAAGGTTGACTTCAGTCATGTGTTAAATCCTGGAAATGACATGCAAATGTTTTTATAAAGATTATATAGACGCAGTAGAAATCCAAGCAGCAAATATGGACGGTTAAAAGCAAAACCTGCTTGGCCCTCTCAGGATGGTTTTTTCCTTCTGCAAAGGTAGCCGTGGTTACAGATCTGTTATGTGACTTTCCTCTTCACCTTGTTTGTTTGTTTGTTTGTTTGTTAGTACAAAAGGGAGCCTGTGTTACTCACCTTGCTTTCTCATTTACTGTGTGTCTGGAGAGTTCTTCCAAATGAAGAGTTTCCTCCTTCTTGTCATCTGCCTAGTGTTTCTGGGTTAGGATAAGGCGTCCTTTATTTACTCCACACCCCTGCTGGTAGGTATTTTTGTTGTTTCAAAGCCTGCATTGTCACAGACAGTGCTTAGTCACTCTGCACATGCAGGCTTTGCCCCACATCAGTGGATAAACTCCTGGAAGTGGAACTCCTGGTCTTACACACATGACTTTTCAGTTTGGATAGATCTTTCCAGATGACTTTCCAGTGAGGTCAGACTGGTTTGTACTCCCCCAGCACAAGCCAAGTACTGTGTGCGTGAGAGTACATGGGATGACAGTTGGCAGGTACAAGCAGCTTTCTGGGGAATTGTCAGCGTAGACTGTCAAAAGGTCTAGCCCTCACAAGGTGCCCAAGGCACTTGCTGATGTTCCTGAAGTTCAGAGTTGTGGCTGTGTGGCTCTGCTGGGCGTGGCCTCCTCTGGCTCCTCCCTTACTTGTGGCTGTGGCTCCTGGCTGCTGGTGGGACTCACCCAGGAAATGCGAGCCCATCCTAGCAGGGAGGTTCTTAGGTTAAGGAGAGATGGAGCTAGTAAGGCTCTTGGTGGCTGTCAAGCCCAACTCATTTCCCAATATCCAAGAACTAGGGTAGGGAGATGTCTCCCGTGGTCACACAGCAAGTTGGTGTGCCAGCAAAGACTAGAACCCAGGTGTTCAGACTGTGCTATGGCTGGCACACAGAGTATGTTGTCTCACACCATAGCTCCTGCAAAGGGGGTCCTGCTGCCTTCCAGACTGGACTCAGACCAGCTGGGTGTGAATTCCAATCCCATTAAGTAGTGTTTGTGAGTCCCTTAGCACCCACCCTCTTTTCTTGGCTCTCTGACTTAGCTTCCTCACCTGTTGGTGGGGGTGAGGTGGCAAGTAGATAATAGTAGCTGCCCCACAGAGTATTTAGGAGTAGAGCAGGTCACATGGGGAGCACTTACAACAGTGCCTGGCACATAGACTTGCTCAGTAAACACGAACTAAGGCATTGTCCTGGCGTGACCACTGGTAGTAGTAACAAGAAAACTCGGTGCCATTTCTGCCCAGGGATTTACAGAGGTACCAAATCTTGGGAAGGCAAAGAGCGACCCCTGCTGGTCAAAGGTTGTTTCCTTCCCATCCCTTAGACTTCACCTTCACACGTTCTTCTCCTGAGCACCTCTGTTTCATGCACTGGAAGGCCCTTCTGTTTAGACCCTCAAGCAGCAGACTCATTGTCCAGACTCTCAGGGTACCAGCAGGTCTACAGAGGACCTGCAAAGTTATTCAGACCCTAGGTCTCGCCAAGGATCCCCGACCATCCGCCATGGACGTAGGAGGACCCTTGGACCTCTACATATTTGTACATTTCTCTGAGGTCAGCAGCTTCTTTTGTACTCTTAGAGTCAAAAGCAGTTCAGATCCAGCCATTATATCTCCCTGCCCCTCATTATGCCAGTGGAGAAACCAAGGCCCCGAGGAGGAAGTAGTTTGCCCCAGGTGTCACGCACAGTGAGTTGGGCTGAGCTGGGTAGCCAGGTCTCTTTTCTCTAGCCCAGGTCTCTTTTCCTATCCAAAGTCAGGGTGTATATTGATTTGGGGTCCAGGTGAGGCAGTGGAAAGTCCTCCAGCTTTTAGGAGAGAAGGGGATGGCCCTGCCTCTGTCTCCTGGGCCTGTGCTCCCTGCTGAGGTGGGGGTGGGGCATGTTCCCCAGAAAATACTTGGTGCTGTAGTAAAATCCCCATTGTGTTTCTTGCCGTGTTTTATCATGGGTAGAACCTCTAGGTGTGTCAGCTTGGAGGCACCGTGCACCCACCTAGAGGGTGCAGAAGCAGGCAAGTTTCAACAATCTCTATAGAAAGATAATCAGGAAAACAAAAGACAAGCTAAAGTTTAGCATTATTCCACATGTGCAAAAATGGCTGAGGGGTTGGAGGTAGTACAGACTGTGTATTCTTGTATGATGAAAGCCTGTCTCATGATAGGTGCATGAAAGTAGTCAGTGACGGTTGCCTCTGGGAGCAACAAAGAGAACTAGGATAGGAGGGAGATGCTTTTTTAAAAAAGAATTAATTATGTTTAATGGTACATTTTAGATCTACATAATGATAACATTCATCATAGGGAATTGCACCTGTACATGATATATATTGATTCCTCTTTTTCCCTTATTTCCTCTCCCTTCAGCCCCTCTTCCCCTCCTTATCTGCAAAAGCTTTGTTTCCACTTTTTCTTTCTTGTTGTTTTTCTTTTCCTTTCCTTTCCCCTTCTCTTCTCCCTAGTTCCCCTTTCCCATTTGAACATTTTCTTTCCATTTCCCAATATCCGTTATACATTTCGGTCCTTATTTGCACTTTCAGTTTCTCACACCAGAGAAACAATGTGATATTTACACATGGGTGTCCAGTTCATTTCATTTAAGAGTATGGTCTTGAGATCTTCATTTACTTAGAAATGTCTCAAGTTTATCCTTCTTTGTGGCTCAGTGGTACTCCATTGTATAAAAAAATCTTCTTTGTCCACTCATTGGTTGGTGGGCATTTGGGCTGTTTCCAAACTTGGCTGTTCTAAATTGTGCTGCTGTAAACATGGGTGCACATATATCGCTGTGGTATGATGCTTTTAGTTCTTTTGTGAAGATACCAAGAAGGGGAATAGCTGGGTCAAATGAAACATCTAGTTTTAGTTTTTTGAGGAAAGGAGGGAGGAAGATGCTTTTTTTTTTTGTACCAGGAATCAAACTCAGGACCTTGTGCTTGCCAAGCAGGTGCTGTGCCACTCAGCTAAATCCCCACCCCAGAGATGCTTTTAATTGTCCACTTGTTAGTGTTTGCGGTAGTAGATAGGTTTAACATTTATATGTGTCACTTACTTAGTTTAAGAAATTAATTTTTAAAAGATCACTATGAATGAACAAAAGGAAATCAGCTGGAATCCACTTCAGGTAATCATTTTGGTACCTAACCTTCCAGATTGCACATGTGTGCATGTGTGTGTGTGTGTGTGTGTGTGTGTCTACCAAGAGTATATGCAGAATGTCCCGAGAATAGTTTAACAGCAGAATGGTAGGCATTATCTTAAAGCAGTTTGATTTCCCAAAGTCACAGCTGTTCTGCTGGGTTATTGGCTCTGAAAAGAACTTATGTGTTAGTGTGATATTCGTGTGTGTTTGGAATTTTTATGGGCTATGCTTTCTGCACTCGTTGTGTTGGGAGTATCATTCTAGGGCATCCATCACATGCCCTCGCCACAGTCCCTTGGTGCCACGGAAGGTGTGATCAGCCTCTAGCTGGTTGTGGTCCTCATGTCCAGCCATGCTTTGTCCCGGACTCACACTCTTTCTCTTTCTCTCTCTCTCTCTCTCTCTCTCTGTGCTCCTCCCCAGCTGCAGAAGCTCCTCCTGGCCACATCCTCCCCACCATCAAGCTCTGACCCTCAGAAGGAGGGGACCACTTGGCGCCAGGCTGGCCTCAGATCCAGAAGTCAACGGCCGTGGGTCAAGGTATTTATGCACATGCCCAGAAGTTAGCTTAGGCTTTAGGTGGCCACTCCATGACACAGTCAATTTGGGCAACAGGCGGCAGGTTCCGTCCACTTTAGTCTCTGTCTGCACTCCTCACACACTCATAGAGCTGTATCCTTGGGTTCTGCTTCTTGAGATACAGCCCAGTTTGGGGTTCTAGAAAGAGTCCTGGATTTCCTCACACTTGAGGGTTTCAGTTGCTGTTAGACCTTAACACAGGTTGGAGCAGGAACAGTGACCTGCCCTCAGGGTTTGTGTTAATGGGATGACAGATGGAAACAGGGTCCTCACTAGTTGAGGAGCCTGCATTCAATAAAATATTGAGATTTATATTCTAGGGAGCCATTGGCAGGTTTGGAGCTCTGAACACCAAGGGTCAAAGCACACCCTCTTTGGGGCGTCATCTCCCAAGCCTAACAAGGAGGGCCGACGTGGGGGATTCCCAGGGGCTCCTGCTCCTATGACTGTACTCATGCCTCCCCTCCTGCCTGCACACGTCCCCATCCTTGTGCTTCTCCCTGAGTGCCCCAACTGACCTGCAGCATGAGCCCACCCGCCTGCTTTCCATTTTGCAGTAGCCGAGCTCCTCAGTGGGCCAGTTCCTCACGCTCTGGGACACTAGAAGGCTTCTAAGTGAGGTGACACACCTAAGAGCCATTGTGAGGAAGCCCCCAGGGAAAGGTGGCATTGGAAAGGAAGCCACCATGCAGGAGCACGTGGGCAGGCAGGGCTCGAGGGACATCAGCTGATGCCTGCCCGAGGAGCCTCCCTTTAGCGCGTGCACATTGGGAAGCTGCTGAGTTTCTTTTTCTTTTTCTTTTTCTTTTTTCTAACTGGGGATTGAACCCAGGGCCTTCACACTAATCTACGTCTCAGTCTTTTTATAACAGCTTTTTTCAAGTACCACATCTATGCTAACAGCTACCTTCGTTTGTCTTTGAGGCGGAGTCTCACTGTGCTACCCAGGCTGGTCTGAACTCCTGGGCTCAAGTGATCCCCCTGCCTTGGACTCCCAAGCTTTGGGACAGCCAGTGCCCTGCTAAAAGCCAGCATCTTAAACATACAATTCTGTGGTTTTTAGTAAATGTACAGCGTTGTAACCATGACCACACTCCGGCTTCGGAACATACCCGTCTCCCCAAAAAGACCCAGCGTCTCCATTTACAGTGAAATCGTCCTGTTCCCAGCCACTGGCCACTGCCGGCTCAGGTCCTGGCCCTGCGCCTGGAGCATGTGGAGAAGGGACACGGGGCGGACCAAGCAGGCCTGTGACAGTGCATCCAGCAGGCCCTGCAGGGATCGGTTCTGTGGGGCCACCTGTGGGCCTGGGTGTTCCTCTACTCCTCTCCATCTGAGCACAAGCAGGGGCCGTATCTGGGTTGGAGAGGACCTGGGTGAGGTGGCTGGGCCAGCAAATGGCTGGGGCGGGGGACAGAAGGAAGGAGTAGTGTGTCCCTCTCGCCTTACTCTGGCCTCTTTCCCTCTCTAGATGGACAGCACCCCAGACAAGAAGGCTCCTGTGTCACAGCCTCAGAGTCGGCGTTGTACAGAACTCCATAAGCACCTCACTTCGGTGCCATCCTGCCCCCGGATGAAAGCCTGCTCTCTGGAGAGGGGTCCGCAACTGCCACTGCCCCTGAGTCCCCAGCCTCATGCCAAGGAGGACGAGGTTCTCCGGGAGGACTGTGTGAGCCCCCAGCCGGCTCGAGCCTCTCACCAGGACTCTCTGACACGGGGAAGGGCAAGCCCCTGCACCCAGGTGCCCCCGGAGGACATGAAGGCTATGGTGCAGCTCATTCGCTACATGCATACCTACTGCCTCCCCCAGAGGAAGCTGCCCCCACCAGCCCCCGAACCGGCTCCCCAGCCCTGTGGCAGCCCCTCCAGGCAGGTCAGACCCCGGACCCAGCACCCCTCCAAAGCCTCCTGGGCCGAGTTCTCCATCCTGAGGGAACTTCTGGCTCAAGATGTCCTCTGTGATGTCAGCAAACCCTACCGCCTAGCCACGCCTGTCTATGCCTCCCTTACCCCCCAGTCCAGGGCCAGGCTCCCCAGAGACAGCCAGGCCTCCTCCCCTGCCCACCTGTCCCCAGCGGAGGAGGTGAGGATCGCAGCTTCACCCAGGAGCTCGGGGCCCAGACAGAGCCTGCGTCCACTGCGACTGCAGGTGAGGGGGGACGCCAGCCGGTTTGCCAGACTGCGGCAGCAGGAGGAGGAGGAGGACGACGACGAGGAAGAGGAGGAGGAGGAGGAGGAAGAAGAGGAAGAAGAGAAAGAAGACGAGGAGGAGGAGGAGTGGGGCAGGAAAAGGCCAGGCCAAGATCTGCCGTGGACCAAGCTGGGGAAGAAGCTGGAGAGCTCTGTGTGCCCTGTGCGGCGTTCTCGGAGACTGAACCCCGACCTGGGCCCCTGGCTGACATTCAGTGATGACTTGCTGGTCCCCTCAGAGCCCCAAGGTGCTCTGCCCTCACCGCGCCTGGCTCCCGAGGCCTGCGACATGGAGGGACAGCTGGGCAGCCCCACGGATGAGGACAGTGCCCAGGACCAGCAGCTCCTTCGGGGACCCCAGATCCCTGCCCTGGAGAGTCCCTGCGAGAGTGGGTGTGGGGACACGGATGAGGACCCCAGCTGCCCACAGCTGCCTCCCAGAGGTAGTCGGAGCCAACTGCCTGCGAGAGGGGGCAGGGGTGGGTGCAGCGAGTCCTACCGTTCTAGCAGCCGGGAGTGCTCCAGGCTGCGGCCCCAAGCATTGTGCAGAGAGGGCAGGTCTCTTCCCATCTCTGGCTTTCCGCTCCCCTTTCTGTGCAGTGGGCTGTTGGGGGAAATCCTCAGGAAAGCACCTCTGCAGCCCCGATGTACCCATGGGCCAGGCATTGATTAATGAAAAAGAAGCGAGATGCCTGCTGCCTTCATGGGGCTTGTGTTTCAGGGAGAGAGAAAGGCAGTCAGAAACAAAAGGAAGCTGATTATAAATTGGTAAGTGTCCTAAAGAAGACCTATGAAGGATAATGTAACAGAGATGTTAGTTTGTAAGTTCAGCTTCCCCCCGAGGTTGAATTTAGAATGCTAATGATGGTTGTAATGATGATAATAGTTCACCTGTTGTGTACTTGCTGGTCTGAGGCCTCACACATCCTCTCCCCTTCGCTCGGCTCTAGACACCTGTGTGGTGGACACAGTGGCCATCTCCGTTTTAAAATACAGAAACTAAGGCTCAGAGTTCTTTAGGGCTCAGCCCTATGCTGGACCCTCCAGAACCCACAGCTGCGGCACTTGGGAGTGAGAGCTGTCCACCAAGGTGCCATCACCTGGCCAGGGGACCTCTGCGCACATTTGCTCCTTCTGCACAGCCATGGAGATCCACCCTCCAAGACCCTGGAGTGGGAGGGGGACTGGACTTGTTCCTGTCCTTGCCCAATGGGGGCTAAGGGATCGGGTCAGCTGCCCTGAAAGCTTGAGGCTTCCTTTGGGGGAAACATCTGCTTATGGTGCCATGTTGAAGAATCTTATTTTCCTTTATTTACTTATTTATTTTTTGGTCTTCTTTTCAGACTCTTCAAGGTGCCTCATGCTGGCCTTGTCGCAAAGGTAGATTTGTTATTCCATAAGGTTTTATCTTGTTGGATTTGTGAGCTGAGAGTAGCGGGATCTGTCTGCCCCCAGCACAGCCCTGTTCCTAGGCCCTTGTCCTGGTTGTCATCGGGGGTCATCAAGAGCTGAGCTCTCTTCAAAGAGTTGTTTCTTAGAAGCCGGTCTCTGCAGGCCCAGGGGAAAAGTGGGGAATCAAGCCCCCAGGACATTTCATAAGCTATCCTCTCTGGGACCCTGAAATGATTTCTTTTCTCCATCGGGGAAGCTAGGAATGATGCATGACTTGTCCTCTCCACATCCTCCAGCAGACCTGTCCATGTAGCCTAAAAACTGTGCACTTTGAATTCCTCCAACAGCCAGGCTGAGGGTCCCCCCAGAAAATTCTCCCCAGACCCATGGAAGCAGAATCAGGATCCTCGCAGTATGCCCTTGTCCTCCTCACATGCTTGGGGCAGTGGGAGCGTACTGCTCACCAGCCTCTTTCCTTTCTGTCCTCCCTGCCCCTCTCCCCAGTGACTCTCCTTTTAGCAAGAAGAGCTTTGAACAGACCCTGACCGTGGAGCTCTGTGGCACGGCAGGTGAGCCAGGGGGGTTCAGCTGATGGGGTGCCTCTGGGGGAACTGACAAGGCCCCCCGCCAAAAGTCCCCCACACTAAACAGCTCCACAGGCAGTGCGGGTGTCCGGTGAGCCCTCTCTGCCGCTGCTTCCCAGGCCACACTGGGCTCTGAGATGCACAACAAGGGTGTTCTAAGGAGGAGCTCGGGGCCAGGGGCCGAGGCGGGGGGCACCAGCCATTTAGCTGCCAGTAACTGGCACCTGAGGCGATATGGAGGTCAGAAATGAAAGACACAGTTCTTCTCTGGAGCTGCCCTGAGGGAAGGGGACAGATTCACACGCTGAGAGCACTGTCTGATGTGTACTCACGTCGATATACGAGCAGGAGCTCCGCGAGAACAAGAGGGTCAGGACTGGACAGGAGTGTGACCTGAGTAGCCTGCTGGGGGCCAGAGCCAGGGCATCTGAGCCGGCCCTGGAAGGCAGAGGGGAGGTGTGCTTTGCCGCAGAGTCAGCACAGGCAGAGACATTGGAGGAGCGGAAATACAGGCCACATCGGAGATACTGGTCACCTGGCCCTGCTGTGCTGTAGGCCTGGGGACAGGTGGGGTCAGGCATGAGCGGAGGTGTTTGGCCTTATCCTGTGGGCTCCCAGAGCCCCAGAGAGGAAGAGATGGGCACCGAAGCAGGTTCCTGTGGTACAGGAGGGAGAACGCCAAGACCGGGTGCAGGAAAATTGAGGGCTGTGGTGGCCAAATCCAGGGGTCAGTTTCACCTGTGCTGACTGCCCTGCTACACGCTGGGAGGTGCCTGAGTCTGGGCTCAGTCAATGCTTGTAGGTGGAGTAGGGAGAGCCATCTCTAATGACTTGGAGGCTTCCACTGCCATTACCAAGCCACAGAAGGCATGGCAAATGCATCTCCTCACATGCCAGTGCCCAAGAATTGAAGGACTCACAGGCCACCTCCAGCTCAGGCTGCGAGCAGTGCAGTGATCCATTACTGATGCCTGCCGTCCATCAGTCGGGGGAGTGATAGCATGCAACCACCCCTTTACCATCCCAAATGAAGGTCTTGGTGTCTCTTGGAGAAGATACCTGGCTTCCCCTCACGTGTTTCTTCTCTTGCCTGTGCAGGACTCACGCCCCCCACCACGCCTCCATACAAGCCCATGGAGGAGGATCCCTTCAAGCCCGACATCAAGCACAGCCCAGGCCAAGAGACAGCTCTCAGCCTCCCCTCCCCTGAGGCCCTCCAGCTCGAAGCGGCCCCAGGAGCTGCTCATAAGCTGCCTAAGAAGCACTCAGAGCCGAGTGAGCTCCTGTCCCACCTGCGGCATGTGACAACTCAGCCAGCCTCCCAGGCTGGCCAGAAGCGCCCCTTCTCTTGTTCCTTTGGAGACCATGACTACTGCCAGGTGCTCAGGCCAGAGGGTGCCCTGCAGAGGAAGGTGCTGAGGTCCTGGGAGCCATCTGGGGTCCACTTTGAGGACTGGCACCAGCAGGGTGCCCCCTCACGGGCTGACACCCCGACCCGGAGGAAGGAAGAGGACCGAAGCTGTGACGCCCGTGTGCCACCCAAGGACAGTGTGCAACTGAGAGACCATGAGATCCGCGCCAGCCTCACCAAGCACTTTGGGCTGCCGGAGACTGCCCTGGAGGACGAAGACCTGGCCTCATGCAAGAGCCCCGAATACGATGGCTTCGAGGATAGCAGCAGCAGCAGCGGGGAGAGCAGCTTCCTCCTGGAGGAAGAGGAAGATAGAGAGGAGGAGGACAATGATGGAGAGGACTCAGGGGTCAGCCCCCCTTGCTCTGACCACTGCCCCTACCAGAGCCCACCCAGCAAGGCCAGTCGGCAGCTCTGTTCACGCAGCCACTCAAGCTCTGGCTCCTCGTCCTGCCGCTCCTGGTCACCAGCTACCCGAAGGAACTTCAGGTATAATGGGGAGTGTGGCCTCAGGATGGGCAGCGGGCTGCTGAGGACTCTGTCCCCCTCACGCCAGGGGAGAGAGGAGCCCAGGAAACTTGCTCTGGAGCCGGAGCTGTGTCACTGGGTGGGCAGAGGCCTGGTAGAGGATCCTTTAGGGAGTTGAGGTTGAACCCGGAGGCAAGTGGTGACAGTCAAGGGGATCCCAATTCCCCTGGCCTCAGGAGAGAAAGAAAATCCACTTTCTGGCCATTTGTGGGCTTACGTTTCCACAAACTTGCTCCTTATCCTTTGTTGCCCATGTTTGCATTTGTCAAATGAATAGATTTTTGTGCAAACATAATACAGACCCATGTAGTTTAAAACTTATGTGACATTGTCATGAAAGAAGGACTAGCGTAGTTGTTTGTTTGTTTTTTCCGTAAAAAATGGATTAAAGCAGAGATGAAGTTGGTTCCATTTCTTGGTTTTGTTGCGTGCTGCCCTGTGACGTCCTGCAGTAAAAAGAGCTCGGGGCAGGGACCGTGCATCTGAGCCTGTTTGAGCGTGCTATCCTCGCTCATAGAACCGGACAAGAGAGAAAGCCAGCCCAAAAGTCAGCTTGGCAGCTAGCAGAAGCCATAGAACCCTGGCAGATTCGGGGAGACTGCTCTGTTCACTCTGATCTAAGGACATGATTTGTCCTGAGAGGTTGGGAGGGGTTGTTTGCCGTGTGCCTGGGTGGCCACTAGATGGTGCGCTTGAGTCCAGAGCAGAAAAGCAGAACACCACCCCCCAGGGCGGGGTACGTTTTAAGGAACTCCTGGAACTCCCCACCCCGGGGTACTTACCTGATTCTGTGGGGGCAAGGGTGGAGAATTTGCATTTCTAACGAGCTCACCAGCAAGGATGTTGCCAAAGGACCATACTCCTGAGTCCAAAAGTCAGGGCATACAGAAGGCCTTTTTTAGAAACACTTGGCTTTGTGTTGACACATCTGTACCAATGGCTCTTAACAGTGCGAAGAGCCCATGAAAGCAAGGGCCCGTCTCTCTATTAAACATCCATTTTAGGAGGTTCCTGGGCTTTCCATAAACCAGTGTTGAGAAGCCCTAAGTTGTCTGTTACTCAGAATGAATTCCCCAGCAATTTCTTCAGCAGCTGTTTTGCCTAACCAGCCAGAAGCCATCAGTCTTGGTCTTCTGGCAGCTAGTTCTGGTCCCCTGTTCCTGGCTTTATGCTCCTTTCCTAGGGGCAGCGCCTCCCTGACAGCCCACTGTGGCCTGGCTTCAGTCTCAGCCTGCTTGGGGTGAGCACGTTGCCAGTCTCCGGGTTTGTGCCCTGCAAAAGTGTGTTTGGAAAGTTGTCCCCTGTGGCCAGGGAACTCTTCCTCCCTGTGTGCTCCAGACCTTGACCAGGGCTCCCTGCTCTTCTCTGAGAATTGAGGTTCCCTCTAGAACCCCCATGGGTCTCCTTTTTTCCTGCGGCTTTTGGGTCAGGTGCAGGTATGGCACTTTCTGCTCACTGGTTATCTCGGCTTCTGCTCAGCGGTTTGGCAGGGCTCAGTGCTTGCCAAGCGTGCTAAAGTCATCCTCAGCCTTCTCCAGACCACTCACTCTTCCATCTGCAGGCAGCCTGTCCAGTTTAGTGGACAAACTTAACTCCACAATGCTTTGGCAGGCAAGGCTGACCAATTCGCTTGCAAATTAATGATCCTGTTATCCTATAGAACTTTAAGCTTGGCGAGTCACATCCCTTTCTGTTGCCCTGTTTGAGCTTTCCAGATGCACTTGGAAGCTGTTTCTCATCCCTGTTTTATAGATAAGGAGGCTGAGGTTTGGAGAGATAGAAATAGAAAAATGGCAAACATCTATTGAGCAGTTCCTGGGCCAAGTGCTTATATGCATTTTCTGATTTAATCCTTAGACAGGACCACAGAGGTGGACATAATTGATGATCCCTTTGCAGATGAAAAAGTGGAGCTGACAGGGCTTATGTAAGTGGCCGAGGTCAGCCAGTAGGGAGGTGGTACAGGCAGGATTCAAACAGAAGGAGCTATCTGACTCAAACCCATGCCCAACCGGCAAGGGTCCTCAAGGATGCTCACTGGAGGTGCCGGGGAGCATGCAGCCCAGCAAGGAAAGCCTCGGCATGTGGCGGGGGAGCCTGCTCGGGTCCTGCGGGTGATGAGCTTGGTAGCCCCGGGCAGGGAGCTGTGGGGACGCAGCCTACTGATGGCCAAGGCACGAACTGGTAGAGAGCAGTGGTTCTAGAGCTTTAAGCGCTGACTTCTCCCCCATAGGCAAGTCCCACCTGAACCCATGCCTTGGATATTTTATCTGGAAAACGGGGAAATGAGCCATCCCAGGGTTTTCTCGCCAGCTCGACTTAAAAAGTGAAAGGGTTTTTCTCCCCTAGTGACAGTGAAAGGCAAGGCTCCGAAGGGCAGAGTTAAAATTAGCAAAGTGGCAGAAGTCGTCCAGAGTGCAGACCCAGCACAGCCCTGGGCTGCCCTTGCGAGGGAAGCTGGGCTGCTGCACGCGGGAGACTGAGTACTTCCGCCCTCAAGAAGCCTTCGTTGCCCACCCTCCGTGCTCCTCCTGACAGAAGGCCTCCGCTCTGCTTGTTCACGACAGGTGTGAGAGCAGAGGGCCGTGTGCAGATGGAGCCCCAAGTGTCCGGCGTGCCAGGAAGCAGCAGGAAAAGGCCATGGTAAGTGATCTAAGGCCCCAGTGCCCAGAGTGAATGGGGACACACAGGAGTGTCAAGAAGTGCTGAGCCCGTCAGCCTTCAACCACTGCCTGGTCTGCAGGACACAGTTATGTTTCTCATTTGAAAGTCATAGGGGTCTCCCCAAGCCATCAAAGCTGGCAATACGCCAGTTTCAACCAATGGACTGCCCATGAGGAATGCAATTGGTGGCAGCCTAGGGCTCAGCCCTGGTGGCCTGGAGAGGGCCCAGGGTAGGGAGGAGGGAGCACACAGACAGGCTGACCAGCTCACAAGCCAGGCCTGCCACAACCTTCTGTGTGACCTTGGGCAAGTCCCCAAGCCTCCCCGAGCCTCGTCACTCATCTGCACACAGGGAATTGGGCCTTGTGCTTCCTCAAGTTTCCTTCAATTTGACCAGGGCTAAAAGACCAGGAGAACCTGTTAACATCCTCTGCACCCCGCTCCCCAGTCCTCTCCCAGAGCACGTCCAAGGCCCCGGCCTTGTGGGGTTCCCTACAAAGCTGTCCACCAAGAAACCAGCCAGCTATCCCGGGTCACTAGAAAGAAGGGAAGGAAGCAGGATGGAAACACAGAAGGTTAAACAGCTCCTCTGGAGGGCCACAGTCAGTCTTGCCCACGGGAAGACAAGCTTCGGGAGTAGGGTGTGCGTGAGAGATACCTTCCCCAGAGGAGCATAGCATTCTGCACACAGATTCTGCTTTTCCTGGTGATCAAACCCAAGGCCTTCACATTGAGCTATCCCTGCCTCTTTTTATTATGAGACTGGGTCCCACTTAGTCACTGACTTGCACAGGCTGGGCTTGAACTCATAATCCTTCCTCAGCCTCCCAGAGTACGCACTGCTATACTCAGCTACAAGCAGGTTCTTAAAGCCATGGTCTGAGCGTGGAACATCTTGTTGGTGCCCCAGGATTGGGCCTATGACACAAAAGAGGCACAATCCTAGGCTTCGGGTGACAGTGATGTACAAAACAGACAAGGTCCCCTGCCCATAGTTCTCTCCCAGGGGAGAGAAAGACAACAGACTCATAAACCAAGGAATGCACAATGGGATTGCAGATTGGCGTGAGAGCTGTGAAGTTAATGTCATGACTAAAATGCTTGGACTGCTGCGAGAGCACGTTCGCATGGGTCCTTGGGTTGTCTTGGAGATATCTGTGGGGAGCTGGGCCCAGAGGGATGAAAAGGAGCTACAGTGCTAATAAAACTCAGGATGTTGGGGGCGGGCAGGCTTTGTGAATTCAGGAGGACAGGAGAAGACTGCTTTCTTGATGGAGCTGAACCCCAGACATAGTGTGGTGTGGGACACAAGATTCCAGTAACAGCTGATGCTCTCCTCCTAAGGGGCCTGGGCCTGAGTGTTCTCCCCAACACCCTTGGTTCTGGAGTGCGTGGCGGGAGAATTTCTGGCTGTGCTGTGCCCAGAGGAAGCCTGTCTAGACCACAGTCAGTCTTGTCCATGGGAATATAAGTGTCCAGCAGCACCTATACCCAGATCAAGTCACAGATCCCACTCGCTACCTCTGTCACACTGTCCTTGGCACCTGCTGACAGAGCATTGAACTCTTCTGCAGGTGACTTCTTGGTCAGAGTACTGTGCTGTGACATCAGCCACCCCACCCAGCAAAACTGAAGATATGGCGACTCCAGTAGCCTCAGCGACCCCATCTCATTACCGTTCCTTCCCGCCCACTCTGACCCCCACAAATAACCTGGCTCCCAACACATCCTCAGAGCCTTGCAGGTCCCCCCATTTCCCCCAACTCCAATTCAAGGGACAAGCGCAGACACCGCTGACTATGCAGCAGTATCAGTGGTAACTAATGCCCTGCCCTGGTGGCCCGTCTCTGCTCATTCCTCTCATGGGAGCAGGTAATTCCTGTGAGGACCACGTCCCCTCCAGCTCTCAGCAGCCCTGCTACAATAGGGTGCATCGTCTGGTTTAGAGATTGTCATTGTCCTCTCTCTGACACGAGCTGGAGCTGCTGCTCAGCAGGCATTGAACAGGGCTGAGGACCCCATGGGAGCAGTGACCAGGTCCCTCTCTGTCCCCTTTGTGAACAGGGTGAAGGCCGCGTCGTGTATGTTCGAAATCTCTCCAGCGACATGAGCTCCCGAGAGCTAAAGAAGCGCTTCGAGGTGTTTGGCGAAGTCGTAGAGTGCCAGGTGCTGACAAGAAGTAAGAGGTGAGTCAAGGCGGGCCATTTCAGGGGAGCTAGGAGGGCACAGGTTCCCATCCAGGGCTGGCTACCCGGAAGTTCTGAAAGGTTTTAGAACTTTCAGTGGTAACAAACAGCCTGCCGCGACAAGGGTGCCGCAGGCTCACCACCATCGGCCTACACTCAGAGGCCAGGCCCGGGAAAAGGACTCTTGACAGTCCATCAAGGCAGCAGACGCGGCTGATGGTTCACTAAAGGCAGCAGGTCATGCATTCTCTTCCCTAAATTTTCAGCACTCCTGGGACACAGGCATTTGTATTCTTTGTATTGCTTTTCTTTCTGAGTGAACTTGGACAAACTTGAGTAGGTCCTGCACGGCAGGGCCAGGCTGGGGCCTTCCACTCCGGGGCTTTCTGCATCTCCAGCTGCTTGCGCTCCTTCTACTCTCGGCAGCAGTGCTTCCAGCCCCAGCTCGGTTAGGCAGCCCTGGGTTTTCCTCCCCGGCCCGGGGAAGCAGCGTTTTATCTGTCAGGGAATCTGCAGAGAGCTCAGGTTGCTTATGAAAGCACAAGTGAGTTGGTAAAGCTTTGTCAGCTTTTTGTTTGTTTGTTTGTTACTTTGTTAGCTTTGAAATATTTCTAAATTATCTCCCATTACACTTGCAAGCTAAGTTATTGGGGCTTTCAAATTGTGGTTTAATAATAGCCAAAAAAAAAAAAAAACTTCAGCAAGAAAATGTCTTCTTGTGTGTCATTATCACACTTCATAACCATTAGAAAGGCTACTATTAAAAACCAGAAAATAAGAGCTGGCGAAGATGTGGAGAAATTGGAACTCTTGAGTAGTGTTGGTGGAAAAGTGAAGTAATGCAGCTGACTTGGAAAACAATACGAGAGTTCCTTAAAAACCTCAACACAGAACCGTCATGTGACTCAGTTGTTCTACCCATGGGTGGAAAAGAACTGAAAACAGGATCACAAAGAGATACTGGTTCACCCATGTTCATAGCAGCGTTATTCTCAATGGCCAAGAGACACAAACAGCCAAGTATCTACTGATGTGTGGATAAATAAGTTGACATCTGTCCATCTAGTGGAGTATCCCGCAACCCTAAGAAGGAAGGAGATTCTAATGCAGGCCACCACATGAATGAACATGTAGACATCATTGAAGATAAATACCCTCTGATTCCACTTAGGATGTATCTACAGTCATCAAATCCATGCTGACAGGAAGTGGAGCGATGGGTGCCAGCCTGTGAGGGGAGGGAGTGTAGAGGAGTTGCTTGTTTAATGGATATAGGAAGAATAAGAATAGTAAATTTTTCTTTTTTCCTTTCCTTCCTTTCTTTCTCCCTCCCTCCCTGCTCTTTTTTCCTCTTCTTTCTTTCCTCCCCTCCCTCTTTCCCCTCTTCCTTCCTTCCTTCCTTCATTCCTTCTTTCATGTTAATGGAGAATTGAACTGAAAAACCTTCACACTGAGCTAGATCTCAACCCTTTTTACTTTTTATTTTATTTTTATCTGAGACAAAGTCTTGCTGAGTCATTAAGTTTCCTAGTTGGGGCCAGAACTTACACTCCTGCCTCAGCCTCCTAGAGTACTGGGGTTACATGTATGTAAACCCACTGTGCCAAGTTGGTAAATTTTATGTTAGTTTTTGCCCCAAAAATTTTTTTTAAAAGAGTCATTATACGAATAGAGCTTTTTAAAGTTTTGTACAGTCTTCAGGACATCAGATGAAGGTAACATGGAAAAACAGAGGAAGCAAATGAATCTCCAAAGAGAAAGATCGATGTATTAGGATTTAAAAAGCATACATGACCTTTTAGAAAGCGTCTTGGACATACTACCAACTTCAGACCTTTAAAGGGGCAGAAGCATTCTCACTTTGCCCTGGCTCGGAGAGGTACCAGGAAATTCGATTCACCTGAGTGTGTGCTAGGTACCTACTGTCATCAAGCCCGTCCTGAGCAGTAGGGAAATGCCACTTTGTCTCTGCACTTGAAATACTTCTGTAGCAGATGGGTCACCAGTCAGATTCTTTGTCTTCTTGTTTGTGGAACTGAAATGTCAAGGCAGAACTGACTTTGGGTCCCCCTTGCCTGGCACCCTTCCTGGTCGCACAGTGGCCGCCCCCTGCACTAAGCTTGCCTCTTTCCTACTGGAAGCAGCTGCCCCACTCCTCACAGTTCCAGCAGAGCTGGGGTGGGTCACTGGGGTTTATCTTTGGGTGACAAGCTTACCCTGACCCTGAGCCTGATGGATTACACAGTGCTGATTGCGTGTTGAGCAGGCAGACACCATGGGTACCTTCCATGTAGGTGAGACGTGTACACAACACCAGCCACAGGAGGGGAGGGGAAGGCCGTGTTAGTAGCCAAGGAAGTGACAGCTGAGGCTGGCTTGGAAGAGCAGGGGAGTAAGCATGCCAAAAGCAAGGAAACGGACATAACAGGGACATGTAGGGGAGTGCTAAGAGCATTCACTTTAACATCCAGGAGACCCAGGTTCAAATCCCTGGCCTGCCACTTGCCTTTGGGCAGATTCCTGAATTCTACAGGGCCTGTTTCTTTAGGGTGAGAAGGAGAGAACAGCACCATGTCGCTGGGTCAGCTGTCCCGGTGTCACTATATGAGATGGTGTATCCAGCACCTGGCAAACATCCTACCAATGAGCTGCTTCGACTCTTACCCAGTGCGGGTGTGGGCCTGGCAAATGGTGCCTTCTCTAACTGCAGGGCCGTGTAACAAGGGTACTGAGTCACTGTGGCTTTCTGCTCCTTCTCTAGTAATGGGTGGTCTGACAGTGTGCGCCAGGCCGGCCTAGAAACATGCTACCCTGTTGTCCCCCCAGAGGCGAGAAGCACGGCTTCATCACCTACCGGTGTTCTGAGCACGCGGCCCTGTCCCTGCAGAACGGCGCTGCCCTGAGGAAGCGCAACGAGCCCTCCTTCCAGCTGAGCTCGGGCGGGCCCCGGCAGTTCCGCTGGCCCCGACACACTGACTACGGTAAGCAGCTGGAGCCTGAGGGGCCATAGTGACACCCAGACCTAAAGCCCCTCCTGGATGTGGCTCCCCGCCCAGGCCCCAGTGTGTCTGCTGATGGGTACAGTGCTGTAACCAGTCTGCCTGGAGGCTACCATCCTGTTTTGGTTTTGGTCTGGTCCATTTTGTCCTGTCTTGGAACTGGCACCAAAAGCAAAGTCAAGCCTCCATGACCTCTGGGAAGCATGACCTTTTTGGCCAGTTTCTGCCCTGGCCAAAGAAGGGGTGTTCCATGGTGACCCCAATGAAGCAGCAGTTTTGTGCTTTAATGGACCACAGTGTAACAACTCGGTCATCATGCCATTGCCATTTGGGGACAAGTTGGTAAAGAAGGACAAACAAGTACAGCGTACTGGAGAGCCTGAGGTAACGTTCCCAGTACAGGGCCAAGTATCAGGTCCTGGCCAAGAGCAGGACCCAACTATGTACCTGCTTGTGGGGCCCAGTTTCCCTTTCTATATATGAAAGTGATCCCAGTTTTGTTAGCTTTCCCTTATGTGACTCAGCAACTGGTTATTAATGGGTGGGACATTGTTTGGGAGAGTAGGATGCTAGGATGTTAGAGTTGGAAAAGAGCCCTAGAATGTTCTTGTTTGGGTGCCCTTTGCTCTGTAAAACAGAGGCCCTGAGGCACTGACAGCGTGGTAGAGATGTCACAGGAGGACGGCAGTCGATACTCACCATCCAGTGCTCATCTCTGCTCTCTGACACCCTGGGCCACGAGTGCTCCAAGGGGCCCAGCTTGTGGCAGATTTGCTTGTCATCTGGCCTTTATAAGATGTTTACTGCCTCCTTTTTCCACTGACCCTCCAGATGGCAATCCAGAGGAAGCCCTTCCGGCATCCGGGAAAAGCAAGTATGAAGCCATGGATTTTGACAGCTTGCTGAAAGAGGCCCTACAGAGCCTACACTGATAACAGCCTTAACCTCCGAGGAATACCTCAATACCTCAGACAAGGCCCTTCCAATATGTTTACGTTTTCAAAGAAAGAAGTCTATGGGAATGAGAGCGAGCAAGCGTGCGTGAGAGAGAACACACGTGAGAGAGACTTGAAACTACTGTCCTTTTAAAAAAACAAATTGATGTTTACATTGCACAAAGCTGCTTCTGTCTGTGAGTTTCCATGACGTTGACGTTCCACTGCCACATTAGTGTCCTCGCTTCCAAAGGGTTGTCCCGGGTGCGCCTCCAAGTGCTGGGTCAGTCACCCTCTGCCCTCCTGCCCGACTGACTTCCTCTCATAGACTTGCAGCCTGTTCACCATACCATCCCCGTCTGTAGCGCGTGATGATGAAATTGTCACTTGTGAATAGAATCAGGATTATAAACTCATTTTTAATTGAAGAAAAAAAAAGTATATCCTTAAAATAATGTATCTATGGCTCAGATGTGCTGTGCCTGGGATTATTGTATCGCTTCCTTGATTTCGAACTATGCACAGTCATGAGGTGTTTGCCATTGAGCTGCGCTGCTCCCCGGCCAGATTGCCCCAGAGGTGGGCTGGGGGCTGGGAGGCTGGTCCCCAGGAACGCGGACTCTGCAGCCACAACTAGGAGCAGTGGAGAGATGCTTCTGGGCCTCTTCTGCCAAGTCCTCCGTGACTTATTTTGAGCAAGTTTGGGTCAAGTTATAGTGCAAGCCCCCATCTCGTGCCCAGCTCACTCTGAAGAACATGCCCGTCTATTATCAGATCCTATGTGAAGCCAGGGCAAGCTATGTTATTCCCATTTTCCATGGGAAGCAGGGGTGCCCTGCTGGGCAGAATGACTTGCCCAAAGCCCCATGGCCAGTGAGAAGGCAGAGCAGTGACCCACGGCAGGCCTTTGATTCTGGTCCCCAACTGCTGCCATAGCTGGGGTGACAGTGCCATGCTTGAGGACTGGTAGAAGTGACTTAGGCTACAATGGGCAACAGACTAGAAGCCAAAGGACTCATCTGGGGGCTGAGTCAGCAGTTGACTCATCAGCATTAGGCAGGTCCCAGCCCCAGCACATGCCTGGGTGTGCCATCAGCTTTGACCCTGAGGGGACACACCATCAGGGCTTTGAGATGTCACTGCAGTGAAACACCTGGACTGAGGGGCTAAGAGCACATCCTTTGGGGGCCAGCTGCCAGCCCGTCCTCCTGTCTTCACCATGGCCTCCTCTGCAATGTTGTTTTGATGGCTAGGGCAGGGGGCCAGGAGCAGGATGTGAGGGTGGGGACGAATAAGGCAATATCCGAGCTCCCTTCAAACTTAGGCAACATCTGTACTGGGTTTTACTCCCTACCTTGTGTTCTTGCTTGATGACAAAGCCATGTGCAGCTTGATGTCCTTGGCCATGCGTGAGGGAGAGTGTGACCGGGCAGGGTATGACCAGAGTGTTCCTGCTTCACCCAGATTGGCTTGTCCTTGATCTTTTTCATACATCTGAGTTCCCTGAGACATTTCTGTATTTAAGGGGAAAAAAGTCCCTATCACTTGGCAAAGTTTGAAAGTGACTGACTAAATAAGCTAAGTTCCCTGTTGCTGCTGGCAGGCCTAGTCCTTTGAGAGTTGATAAACCGTGCCCACAATATTGTCCTGGATGACGAGGGTCCTCCCTGCCAGTGGAGAAGGCTGGAGAAGACAGGCTCTAGCAGAAACAGGAACTTGAGCTGCTGAGTATCAAGTCAATTTTCTGTGAGGTGGAGGGAGAAGGAGAATTGGGCAGGTTTCAACAGTCTTGGCTTCTGTTAAGGACAGCAAACATGCCACACCTGTGCCACTACTTTTGCTTATTGTCCTGTGCAGACCTAACTAACCAGCCACAGCCCTCCGATTCCTTAATCCCGAATCCTCAATACAGTGCTCTAGGCAGTCATTACTAATTGATTAGAGTTTATTTGACATCCTGTTCTGATCTTTGGAAGATCTCCACCAGTCATACAGAACTATATGCTGACTGGATTTCGTGCTAGCTCATCCCTGTCTGTCATGTCCTGATCAATGAAAGAAAATGTCCTTAAAGCCATTCCTTGGTACAAGACTGCCAGTACCACTGTGACACACATCTTTGCTTGAGGAGGGTGGGATGGGGGTGAGGGGTAGTAGACAGGAACGTATTTAGGGAAGGCAGGGCTTATAAGGATGGACCAAAAAGGGGACTTTGCATAGCACAGACCCAATCATTCTAGATTCCTTTATAAGCTGCTCACTGCCTAGCACATGGTAGGCACATCATAAATGAAAGGAATAGAAGTCAAATCCTTCTGATGCCTCGGCTGAAACCGGATTTGCATCAAGAAAGAAACATTTCACCCCACAGGGAGGAAAGACACTGGACTCAGAGTGTGGAGAGCTGGGTGAATCCTGACTTCACCAAGACTTTCCTCCCTGAGCCTCAAAGTGCTGGAAGGAGTCGTCGGATGATGTCTTCGATTTGCTTCTTCCTCAGTTACACTAGGCCAAGGGTTCTGCCTTGGGCTGATGGTTCCTAAAGATAAAGAAAGGCAAACTTTTAGGGGAGGGGAAGCCTCTCCCTCCCCACCTTCAGGATCATCTGAAGCTGCCCTGTCACACAGTTCAGTCCCGGGCACTGGATGTCACTCAAGACATTCGCCCTTGAGCACAGCAGGCACGTGGGTGTGCTACTGGGACCTGATGTGCCTAAGGACAGGGCTAGGCACTGATGGGAAGGGGAGGATTCCTGCTATTGGCATCCAACAGTCTCCACTTTTCATCCCATTCAAAAAAGGCTACAAGTTCTAAAGTTGACCAACCCTGCAGACAACTTCTATCGGGAAGACTCATTCGGTGCTGTGTATTATCTACCAAGGAGACTCCAGGGTCTCTCCAGGAAGAGTCAACCTTGGTCCCTTTCCCACCAAATTAAGGAGTAACCCAGAGGGAGCAGCTGCCATTGGCAACCATCTCATCATAGTTCTGTCCTAGTGTTTGCTCTCAATGATGTTTACATGTGATTGCCATAACCGCTTCTGTAGACTGTGTTGACAGCCACCCATGTAAAGCAGGCTGTCCATCTCTGTGCCGTGCTGGAATTTTCCTGAAATGTCCAATCCAACCGCTAAGTGGAATTCTTCCATCTCCTTCCTCAGTCGGTACAGGCTGAATCAGAATCCTCACTGTTTTGGGGGCTCTGGTTACCGAAGGAAAATGCATCAAATAGGTAAAGAATCTGAGTGGATGGAGTGCAGCTAAGATCCCCACCCCGTTACCCCATGCCTTCCCCACCCCCACCAGAAAACTGCTTTGAGTCGGAAAGCATCTGTAGGGGTCTCACCGCCTCCGTGCAGGGTACTTAGAGCAGCAGCAGGACTGCGGGGGCAGACAGAGGAGAGGGGCACTGCTCTGACAGCACACTCGGTATTCAGGTCCTGACATGGGAAAAGACAGAGTCAGGTGTCTTTGACGGTCCGAAACCTTACTTACCGAATTTTTGAAAGTGATTTCTCCTGGACATATGCAGTGTGCCTGCTGAGGCCACTGTGTCGGTGGTGAGCAGAGGGACAAGGGAAGCACTGGCAGCCCTGCTTTGCCGTGTGCATAAGCCTGGTCCATGGGCCAGGCCTTGAGTGCAATTGAACGCAGCCGAGCCTGCAGCCTGGGATGGGGTCATCTCAACTGTGAAGCAGCGTCAACCCTAGAGGTGTTGATGTGACTCACTGATGTTAAAATTACAGTCTTTTTTTATTTATTTATTTTTTTTTAGCATTGGAGATTTAGCTATGTGGTGTTTGGAGGAACACCATATCCCAGTGTCAGATATGACCAAGGTTAAAAAAATGGATGTATGTTAGCAAAGTGAACATAATGGTTTCATTGGCCAAAGAAGAGGGACCTTCTTATCCCTTCCCAGTGGGGAAAAAGGAAACCCACTGGAACCTATGTGCACTATGCTATAGTTGGTCCCAAAGTCCCTGCGGTGTTTGCACACTGTTTGCAGAGTCGGGAGGTACAGGGTAAATGGAGAGAGCCTGGGAAATGGAAGCCACGTGCACCATAACGCCATTGCCCAGCACAGCTGTGGGATGAGAGAAGCCCCTGGTGCTGGCTGCAGGATCCCCAGGAGATAGGCAGAGGCTGACTTTGCATTAAGCAATAGAAGCACTGAGTAAATGCTGACGCTTCATCCTGGCTCCACGTTTCTCCACTGGCAAATCTGGATCTCCTTTGGCTGTGTAAGGTGCTGTCCCGGAGACGGGAGCAGAGTGTCAGGAAGGGGGCTGGTGTGAAGGAGGAGAGGGCAGAAGGGCCTTCCAAGCAGCAGCAGCCACAGGGGAGCCAGCTCCAAAGCCAGCCCTTCGCTGGCCTCTTTGCCAGTAAAGCCCTGGAAATGGGGAATGATAGATCTTGGTGCCTACTTTTGTTAAAAGATTGAGAACAGTCCTGCCAACTGAAATAGGTGTGAACAAACCATTTAACTATAAGCCATCTCTGAGTGAGAAGCCCTAAGGGTTCTTACTTGCTATGTGACCTTAGGCCCCCTTTCCCTAGTCTAACAAATGAGACTCTTGAATGATACGAGCACTCCTAGCAAGGTGAGTCCTTCTCTCCCCTGCGAAGCCGGTTCGTTCTTCGGTTGTGTGCAGCTCTGGTGCAGGGAGGGAGTGAGCCTTTGCAAGGGGAACGGCCAGTAGCAGGTCCAGTCCCACACAGTCCTGGCTGAGTGGCCTTAGCTGAGGAGGCCAACTCCCCAGGACCGATCTAAGCCATAGTTCCTGGTGGGGATGGTGAGAAACGAGCCCCAGCTTGGCTCGGAGGCCACGTCAATCTCACAGCCTTGTCATCGTCCCCACCGAACAGCTTTTAATGCGAATGTGACCGCTTGGCTGTTTCTCTCTTGCTCTCAGACAATACTAGCAATACACTTGTTTTGCAAAACAACTTCACTGAGGCACTTTTCTCACATTTCTTTCCAATGATTGTAAAACATATGGGGCAACAGGAGGCATCGATCACACTGCATATGTTTAGGGCAGCTTTTGTTTTTTGTTTCTTTGATGATATATAGCAGTAGTAACTGAGGCTTTGGGTTTGCTGGGGACAGGTTTCCAGAAATTCTGTTTCATCAGAACACCTTGCACAGCCAGAAGGGGTGCAGAAATACAGCTGCCCAGTTGGGGTGGTTTGGAAACTATGGTTTTTGTAGGTGGTCAGTTCCTGGGTTGTGCAACAATTCTTCAGAAGGTGTTCATACGGCTATCACCTACTTTGTGCTGTGTTATTATTATTATATTATTTGTCAAAGGATTCTCCAAGGAAGCCTTAAAAAGCCTCCGTTTTCTCTTTGCTGGCCTTGCTCATGGGGCACTTGGGAAGGGCAGGGGTCCGTTGCCACCTCAGCACTTTGCCTTATCAATATGCGGTTGCCACCTAGTGGCCAAAGACTGTATCCACCAGCCACCTAGATGGAAGGCAAATAAATCCCTTCTGCCTGCCACCTCACTGCCCAACACTAACTTTGGGAATGGATTATAATGGCACGAGTGAACTGTGTGGGTGTTCAGAGCTCAGTAAGACACTAGGGTCAAAAGATTCCAAAAGCAGCCACTTAAATTCTCGCACTGTCTGTGAAATGCACTAGTTGTCCTGTGGGTAAAGACAAGAGTGGACCAGGCGTCTGGTGTGGGAGGGGTTTACTATAACTGCAATACTGGCAGCCTGGCTGCTGACCTTGTTAAGTGAACCTCTGTGAGGTGGCCGCTTATACCCTCAGGCCAAGGGGAAGAGCTGGGTGTGAGCACTGGCGCAGGGGATTGCTGGCCATGACCTTTGACGTGGTCCACCAAATAGCCAAACAAGGTTTTTGTTTTGTTTTGTTTTGTTTTTTCTTGTTTGTTTTCGTTTTTGTGGTTTGTATTTTAAAATTTTGTCGAATGTTTTCATGTTAGGAATAAAAAGTCATAAACTCTTCCCAACTTTGTTTCTTGAGGGACATTTTGATTCCGATTGAAACAGGTTGGAAATCTCAAGGGGGGCATGGTCTAGGTGGGACATGAAACAGGGCAGTGGGTCATTTGGATTTCCAGATGGTCTCGGGAAAGATGACCATCCAGAAGTCCAGCTCAGTGCAATCTGCTCCAGAAGTTCACGCCCACCCCCTCATCTCCCCATGCCATTTAGCATTGGCTTGGAGCATCTGCTGGTCCCAGAGGCAGCTGCTGATGTTGAAACCAATATAAGCTCCCTCTCCCCGACCCCGGGTCTTTAGAGATGGTGTCTGTAGCTAGCCTTAATGACTGGGCAAGGTGATCCCATGGTCCCTTCCAGCATTTCCAAATCTTGAACTCCAAATCCTTTTCTCTTGGTGTGACCATGCAGCCTAGAGAATTCTGAGCAATAGGGAGCCAGGACCTTCCCTGGCTCTGTGACAGGGTCAAACCAGGGAATGGCTAAACTTGCAGGTTTTGTCATCCCCAGAGGTACTACTGTAGGGGGCATTATTTACTAGGAAGCTCAACAAGGTATCTACAGCCTGGGGTGCATGAGTGTAAGGCTGTGTTTGTGGTGTGTGTATGTGTATGTGTGTGTGTGCATATGTGTGTGTGCACTTGTGTATGCATGTGCACATGTACATGTCTGTGCCTGTATGTGTGTATAATTACATTGATGCATTTCTTGAGAAAGGTGCAAGAATTTCACCTACACAGAGAGACACATCTGCTTTGTTATTTATAATAGAAAGCTAAATTTTAATTTTTTAAAGGACACTGCTGATGATTGAGAATCGAGTTTTTAGTTTTGCTATTTTTTTTAATTGGTAGAGGATTTTTATATATTTTTTCCATTTTGTTGGGTTGTGTCCTTATTTATATAAATACTTTATCTGTAAGAGGCAAGGAAGAAATCTTCTTTGCTTTTAATTATTGTGGTTGTCATTGTCCCTATTTTATTTCTGGTGTGATTTATCTGTCTTACCTTCTAAATGAGAAGATGTTTTCTTGTATTTGTACATTGTCAGAATCTATAGTTTCATAGATAATTTAACCAAATTGCTCTATGTATTATTATTCTGTGAGTATAAAGTTCTATTTTAACGTCTGTAAATACTTCAAACTGGCTTCTTTTCTTGAGCTCCCACTGTGGAGTTATTGTTTACATCACAAAAACTGTAGAATCTCTATGCTCATGTACTGTAAATAGTGAAGTGATCTGCTTATAAATAAACTTAACAAATACACTATGAGATTAAAAGGAAAATACCACCCCAGCCCTGTCCCATGTGTCTTCATTGGTCCTGCAAGCTCACTAAGGGATACGCTGACCACCAAACAGGAACAAGTCCAGTTCTGGCATCATAGAGGATCCGCCAGTCAAGATTTGCCACCTCTTCACCCAAACTCTTTATTCTTCGCTTATTCTACATTTACTCTTAGTTTATCCTTTCTCCAGGACACTTTTCACGGTTCATAATGACACCCAGGCTCCTCTCGTGGAATATTTCTGAACAAAGACCTTCGTTCTAATAGATCAGCTTTTCCATGCCAGCACACTAAGTAAATGTTTTCTAAGAGAGCTTTAACATTGTTTCATCGAAAAACATCAGTTTCCAATCATCAAACGTGTTTCCAGTCAGAGGATCTCCTAGAGGGCAGACCTGCACTGGCCACTGTGCCCAGGTAGCCAGAGACATTCTCCTCTGGGTACCTGTTTCCAGCCTGCGTGGGAGGAGGTGGCGTCTCTCAAGACTCGGAGCCTCGCCCCTGTGTGCTATTCCCTTTGTTTAAGAGAATGCAGCCTTCACTTTAGCCCCAAAGCTTTGTCTTGTGCTTTATTATTTTTTTTCTTGTGCTTTAACTTTATTTTTAAATGCAGTCTATGTGCAAGATATCCATGAACCCCCAGAAGGTTGAAACATGGGCAAACAATTATATACACACAAGTACTAGAACAGTAATACATTTCATTTCTTGGTATGTGCAAAGTATTTTCAAATTGTTGTTTGTGATATACAGGGGCTGTTCTCATTGATCAGGTGATGCATCTTCTGAATCTGTGATGTTTGTTTGGATTTCTTCAGTGGAAAGCGAGAGGATCATGGTTTTTCCCATTTCTACTCGGGACAGGGCTCCCTGGCATGAATTCGAGTCCTTAGAGAGACAGCTGTGTGAATGACTGCTCAGTGTCTGACACTTTTTACCTAATTAGGTGGTAAGTAAACTCAGCAGAACAGGACTCAAAAGTCTTTTATATTAAAGCAAACAAACAAAAAAAGTTGATTCTCAGAAGGAGTTCTCATGTCAAGCCGCTGGGTTTTGATTCCTGACTATCACATACTAACTGGTTGTCTGTGGGTAGGTTTCTTAGTCTTCCTGAGTCTGCTCCTCAGGTGATAAACAGGGCTGGTAACACTTCTACACCTACAGGGTTGTTGCGGGAACAAAACAAAATCATGCACAGCACCTAGGACAGTGTGAGCACTTAACATTAACTGATTTTCATCATGCACACTGTCATTCGACGCTAACCATACCCCTATGTGAGGCGTGACAAGGATTCTGAACCTCATTGACAGAAAGAGGCAGCAAGAAGCTGTCTAAGAGACTTAGAAATGTCATGGCAGACCCAAGACCAGCAGTATGCATACCTATGTGTGTTTCTGGTGACATTTATTTCTCCTCTCTATCTTGCCACTTAGCCACTATGCATAAGGTGCTCTCAGAGTGTCAGGTAGAATGAGGTTAAAAATTCTAGTGTGGGGCCGAGGATTTAGTTCAGCAGCTTAAGCACTTGCCTGGTAAGTGCAAGGTTGTGAGTAAAATCTAGTGTGAAGGTTGCAAACGAATTGAAAACAGACCCAACCTCCTTCGGACATGACCTTCATTTATGGGTAGAGCTCACGCACCCAGAGCCCAGATGCAACTGCTGTGGAAGTCACAAGATCTGTGCCCTGTACATTGTGATCTTTGGGGTGTTGGACATTGTCTGGAGGGGAGCCAGAGAACTGTGCATGAACTTGGCCCACATCCATCCTCTTACTGGCCTTCAATTTCCTCATAAGAAAAGGGAAGTTAGAGCAGACCAAGGATTGTAGTTCAGGGAAATCACGTGATTCCCCCTCCTTAGAGCAATTGCTTTCATCTGTTAGTTTCTGAAAAACCTTTATAGTCTTGGAGGAAGCAGGGTTCTAGAGCCAATGTCTGTGTGTAAGAGAACAGGAGGTATAGGAAGGTGTTGCACACCATCACAAAAATAAACGGGCAGCTTCGAGGAATGGATAAAATGGAGTACTAAGCCATAAAGTAGGATACACTTGAGACTTCCGTAGATAAATTGATGTACCTTGAGACCCTCCTCATAGGTGAAATAAATGAGAAGAGTAAACATCGCATTGTCTCCCTGGTGTGAGAAGCTGAAAGAATAAGTCTAAAATGTACAATAGATATTGTGAAATGAGAAGAAATTGTTCAAAAGGAAAAAGGAACTAGGATGGGTAAAAGGGGAAAGGACAGTAGGAAAATGGCCAAAAGATGCAAGTCAGGGACTGGGGATTTAGCTTGCCTGGTAAGTTCAAGGTCATAAGTTTGATCCCTGGTACAAAAAAAAAAAAAAAAAAAAAAAAGCAAGTCAATTATACTACTAGTGTCTTTCAGTTCATTAAAAAAGTAAGGTTTGTGCTAATATCGATTGGAGAAATTTTTATGCCCATATCTTGAACCCTGAGCAACTACTTTAAAGATAACAGTATGTGATGTATTAACTATTGTTATTCTATTATTTTATTATGAAATTTTGTTCTACTTTTTTTCCATAAAATAAAAAATAATCAAGCTTAAAAAAGAAATAAACAGGCAAATCTAGGATGCAGGACAACTGACCCTGTATCTTCAGTGAGTCCCTGGCAATGGAATAAAGAGGCAGGAGCAGTTGTGGATTAAAACACCTAAGAAGTGTACTGTTACTGGGAGGCCATGGATATGCTAGTTAGCTGGATTATGGAGACCATTCCACAGTGCGCATGTTTGTCAAAACGCTGTCTGATGCACCCCAGATAGAAACCGTTTTCATTTTTGACTTATACTTCAATAAAGCTGAGGGGACTGGGGGTATACTGGCAGAGTAGGCGCCTCATGTGATGGAGGCCCTGGGTTCCATCTCCAGCACTGCAAAACTTAAAGTAATAAATAAAATAAAGTTGGGTGAAGGGAACAATAGAAAATAAAATTAGAATTTGAGCCAGTATAACACATTTCCTGCAAACTTTTCAGCATGGTACTGTCATCTTTAGTTTTGGGTTTTTTGTTTTTTGCAATTTTCAACATCAGTTTCTAAGGCATGACTACTAGATTTGGGAGGTGGCAGATTCACCAGAGCATACTTAGATCTGTTTTTTGTTTTTTTTGGTTTGTTTTTTTTTTTTTTTTTTACAAATAAGCTGTATCTGTTTTTGCAACCAACCAAATGCCTGTTAATTGAAACAGAAGTTGTGCAATTGAGAATATTATGTAAATTTGCATTCCTTAAAATCAATGGGAGAGGCAAGAATACAAAGTATACCTTCCCCAAAACAAACAAGTAAGGAGCATGATAACTAAATTCAAACATAACAACTAAATTTAAACAAATCAGACCTCCAAGACATTTTTGTGACAGTGGGAGAAAGATGACTGAGGGCTAGCACCACAAGGGGGATTCCCTGGGAAGCAGATTCAAATGGTCTCTGCAGGACACTTATGAAAAGAAGGAGAGAGGAGTGGGGAGATGGGAGGGGAGGGGAGGGAAGAAGAGGAAGCCAGAGTGGGCAGAGGGGAAGTGATGCGAGCCTGGAAGTAGCCTTGGTAGACCACACAGGAGGCTTGGAACTAGAACAGCCTTGCAGAGTTTGCCCATGTTGCGCCAAGATGGGGAGAACTTTCCATCAATCACTAGCTATAGAACACCCTGGAAAATAGGGAGCGTATCCCTGCAGCTTGGAGAATCTATGAGGCCTGACCCATCTGCTGCTAGCACTTGGGGCTACTGAGGTCCCAGTCTTTTCCTGGAGAAGGGTCTGGTCTGCAACTCTTTTCAGAGTACCCCACAGTTGGGTATGAGGGACTCAGTTGCTGCACATGATACTGTAGTCATGTTAAAAAACGACTTGTTCCTTTCAAAGAGTGGAGGAGTAACAGGGTATGTCTGGAATTTGCCTTTAAGTACTTTAGCTAAGAAAAAAACTGAAAAATGTTTTGTTTTGTTTTGTTTTTTTCCCTCGGTCAAACTCACAACCTTGAGACTGACAGGCAGGCAATCATGCCACTGAGCTAAATCCTCAGCCCTTTTTTTTAAGACAGGGTCTCAGTATGCAGTTCAGGCTGGCCTTGAACTCACTTTGTAGCCCAGGCTGGTCTCAAACTCACTACGCTCCACCTGCCTCAGCCTCCCCCGAGTGCTGGGATTAAAGGTGTACGCCACCACACCTGGCCCAAAACTGAGAAATGTTTAAAAAAAAAAATACAAATGAAGCAAATGTGGCCAAATCTTGATATTCAAGTGGAGATTCAGAGGACAATTTTCTACTTTTGAGAGTGACCAAAAACTTTTATAATGAATTCAAGAACAAAAATGAGCTGGGGATGTAACTCAGTAGTACACCATTTGCCTAGGTTCAATCCCAGTACTGCAAAATAAAATAAATAAATAAAATAACAAAAATGATTCTAAGCAAGAAGGTAAATCTGATGTTAATTAAAAGTTGAGTTGATGTCTGAAATCTAGAATATCGGTTTTAGCTCAGTAGACAGTTCTCGAGGCTAAGAAGATGTTTTTAAACCACTACATAAGATGTAAGCTGACTTCTCCATCAGCTCACAAATCCTGTGACTCTCATGTCTCAAGAAGGTCTGTGGCTTTCCATTACTTGGGTGACTTCTTCCCTTGCAAGGTAGCCCCATCCTGTTCAGCCGCAATCTGGTCACGCTACTGTACGCAGCAGGACTTGGACACAGGTGCACCACCTGGGTTAGTGGCACCCTCGGGCTGGTTTCCTGAGGCTGCTGCAATCAGACAGAGAAAACAGCAGTGAGTGAGAGGAGGCTGCAGTGGGCTTCCCCTCAGACCTGGTTAGGACCAAGAATTGTAAACTCGAGGACTTTCAGGGGCCAGCAGATGAGCACATGTGCAGAAGGTAAACCAGATGTCTGGAGATTTGGAGGAGTCAAGAACTTCCCTTCTCCAAGAAAAATGGCAGCACAAGGAGGACGACAGATGGCAACTTGCGGTTGGCACCAGTGTCTGGGAGACACAGGGAGCTGTGGAAATTGTGATGAAATGGAGATAGCCCCTGCTCCATCCAAGCGGGGCAAACACTGCTCAGCTCTAGTCACTTACTCAAAAATGCAAGACTGGTGTAACCAGAACTTGACCTTTCAAAGACAAAAACTGGAAATACGGAATTTTAAATCCGAAAAGCCTCAATTTTAAGATATGGACAGTGAGTTCCTATTGAAATACACACGGGCCTGGGGGTACGGCTTGGTGGTAGAGCACTTGTTCAGCAGGTGCAAGGCCCTGGATTCAGTCCTCAGCACTGGAAAGTAAATCGCAGACCATGAGTTTGTGAACACCTGCCACTAACCCAAAAGACGATTCATGCAAACTAGGAAAAGACACTTCTTTCTCGGGACACTTGGCTCCCATTTTCTGGAAAATGTTAAGAGCTGTACATATCTGTGATGGCTCATATGGAGGATGCCCTTGGGAAGCACGAAAAGCAGGACTCACAAAGCTATCAAGCAGCCCCACGGTTACAGCAACTGCCCAGCTGGAATCAGTCCATGCTGCCCAGAGCAGAGCAGAACTGGACCTGACAGTGGCCATGTTAAGAACTATGTGTAAGGAGAGACATAGATAGGGGAGGTCATCCAGGCTGTGGGGCCAGGACTAGAAGAAGCCAAGTCCTGTGAAGAACCAGAGCACACAACTAATCAAAGAAATGACTGGAAGGGGAGGAACAGTGCTGTCGTGGGGCTAGGTAGAACTTCAACAGGGAGAACTATCTGAGTTCTGAGTTCACGGAAGACTTCTCTAACTGTGGTACTAAAAGAGGGTGTCATGTAAGGTAGGAAGCCTCTGTCATCAACAGGAGATGGGAAACGTGGTCTCTAAAATGTCTTCCAATCCATCAGTCTAGGTTTTTTCTTTCCCAGAGTAGGAGCATGCGTTGGCAGCCCTGCAGAGTCAGAGTCAGCCCTATGCTGGTTGGTATCACCAGCTGGGAGGCCTGGAGGACCCTTAGTCTTGACCTGGGACCCAGGCTCTGCTACTCTGCCAGCCTCAGTGCCTCCTACACAGAATGGGAGCCATAAACCAGGCCTGAACTCACTGCACACTGGATGCGTGGGTGGTCAGATTCCCTCCCCTCCCATTACCTTCCTTAGCCGCCTGCTGCTTCTGCTTCTCCTCCTCCAGCAGCTTCACCTTGGCGTCATACTCGTCGGCAAGGGCCTTCCACTCCTTGCGGTTGTTGGTGATCCCATCCAGCATGGGGGTTATCTCCTCGTGGAAACGGGAGAACTCCTGGGAGAGAGAGAGGAGGGGGAGAGAGAGACAGACAGAGAGACAGATGACAGACAGACAGAGAGACAGAGGACAGATACACAGGAAGGGAGAGAGAGACAGTGAGAGGGAGGGAACGAGAGGAGGGGAGCGAGAGACAGAGAGAGACAGAGACAGAGACAGAGACAGAGACAGATATGTGGCCCAGGGCCATGCCTTGTCCCAGCTCTAGGAGGAGACCCGGCTGGAACAAGGTGCTCGCATGCATGCTGTCACCACAGGCACCCAGTCTACACCACAAAGCCCTTGTGCCTCCTGCTCAAAGACCTCCTGTGCAGCCCCTTCCTTCTGGATGAAGAAGCACAAGCCCCTCCCCACGGTGTCCACACCCCTCCACAGCCCAGTGCTTTCCTCCCTTCTATCCCGTCCAGCACGGGGGCACCCCAGCTCTCAGTCCCAGTCTCCTCCCATCTGTGAGCTTCACCCAGCTGTTTCCTGCCAGAGCTCTAAGCTCCTCTGTCTCCAGGAGGACTCCACTTAACTGTCACTTCCTCAGCGAAGCCTCTTCTGATCCCCTAGGTAAACTGAGTCCTGTAGTGAATGGTCCCAAAGCCCTCTCTCACCACATCTCATTTTCTTGTGACGCTGCCCTTTGCTTGCCTCTGCCAGAGCCTGGCACCCTGGAGAGAGTGGGGACATGGGCTGCCTTGTCTCCTGGGGCAGCCTTGGCCCAGAACAGGGTCTGGGACACAAAGATCCTCAGTAAATATTGTGAGTGAAAGCAGGATGTTGAGATGATTCATGAGAGTTCTTATACATCTCAGGACCAAAATAATGCCTTGAGCACAGCACATTACAGTATGTGAAGCGGTTTATCTCCTTTGATCCTCAAAGGCTCCTTTGAGGTGGGAAAACAAGTCTCAGCACTCCTGCATTTGTGAACGAGGAGACTGCAATTCAGACAGATGGAGTGCATTTGTCTGCAGTAAGGGCCCACTCCAGCTCTAGTCCTTTAGAGCCAGCTGAGCTCAGAGATACCTGGGTTGGGATCTAGGCTCTGTCACAAGTGGTGTGACCTTGGGCAGAGGTCATTTACAGCCAGAAATGAGGGCAGTAAGAGGACTTACTCCAAACGTGGCCGTGACCGTGCAGGGAAGCCCTGAGCCAGTGCCTCATTTCATAATATTGCTGCTGCCAATGGGAGCTGCTCTGCCCCGTGGGTCGCAGGACCTCGCTTGGTCCACAGTACACCAGAGATGCCTTTGTCCCCTCGGAGAGCGTTTGCACTCCTCCTTCCTGACAAAAGAGCTGCAGCTCCTACAGCAGAGAGCTCTGGACTTGGGGTCGGGGTCCTACTTCTAATCCTATGCCATGGCTGGGCCCAGTGCCATTGGCCCAGTGATTTCTCATCTCTGACTTCTGTCTCCTCATGTGTATCATGGGTAAAATGAAAGTTAAAAGGGGGATGTGGATAGTGGAGATGGATTTGGCAGCAATGAGTTTCTCAAAAGGGAAACTTTAACCTTAAACAAGAGCTCAAAGAGAAAGTCCAGCTTGTCCCCCAGTGACGCTGTCCTATCACATTTCCACCACTGTGGAAGTTAGCCAGGCGCATGTCTGCAGTACTTCCCCCTCTCCCACCTGAAACCCAGTTAATTATTTGTCCCACAACTGTTTGGGAAGCAGGCAGGGTGTGCCAGCCCCTAGCTGCAGACCAGGAATGCCAGCACCCCTCCCCACAGAGCCGTGCTGAGGATCCAGCACCGATGAAATGCACTTTACCCCTCGGTCACCTGTCAGGGATGATTACTGCTGATGTCTCTGGGAATCCTGGGCTTATCAGAGACATCTGTTTGGGTCTGAGGAAGCAAGGACCTACCTTATAGACAAAGGTGCAGACGAAGTCGATGAAACCAACTTGAAGCTTCGGAAGCTCATCTGCCTTGTTTCTGTCCATCATGGGCTGTCATGGGAGACAGAGTTAACCGCACCACGCAGTGAGAAGGACCCAGCCTGCCAAATCCATCAAGCTTCCCCATCTGACTAGCAGTCTGCAGGAAATATAGGACTAAAGGAACATGTCAAATAATAACCATGAGGGTATAATCGACCAAATCCAGAACACAGGGAAAATCTACCCAACAAATGACCACTGCCTTCCACAAATAAATAGTGTACAAAAGAAGGAAAGAAAAATGAAAGTGGTCGGCGAGCAGGTGAATGGAGGGGGCCTGATATTAATTAAAAGGTACTTAAGAGACATAGCAGAGGGAGGCTGTGTGTTTCTTGATTGGATCTTGATTTGAACAAATCAATTGAATTCTGTTTCTCAACTAGGGAAAATGAGCAGAGGTTAGGGATCAGACAGTATTAAAGTATCACTATTAACTTTGTGAGTGCAATGATTGTATTGTGGTTATATGCCTGTATTTGTCTATACTGAGATCTTATCTCTTAGAGATACTAAAGTATTTATGGAAGAAATGACGATGTCCGTGATTTACTGAAAATGTTCCATCCAAAAGTAAAAAGTATACAAGAACAAATGGATAAAACAAAAATGGCAGCCTGCTGCTAACTGTTCATGCTAGCTGATGGGTACACAAAGCTCACAGGTGGGCCAGGTCTTGCCCTTGTACTCTGAGCCATTAGAGCAGGGTCAGGGACGTGGGCACCTGCACTGCTGGAACTGAAAGAATAACCTTGATCTAGATCTCCACGTGTCAACCTCTACAGAGCTGGGTCAGCTAAAGACATCTTGAGAACAAGTCCCGAAACTTCAGGAGGGATCATTAGCACAAATACGGTTGGGCCCCACCCCAAACCCTCCACTGAGCCTTTGAGGGCAGGGCCTAGGAAACTGCAACTCTAACCTATTCTTAATGAGAGATGTTGAGGGTGACCTGGGGACCATCTTTAAAGAATTACTACAGAGAAAAAGTTGACCCTAAGGTACCATCGCACATCTCTATGTCTGATCACATGCTCTTGGTCAGAACAGTGTAAAAACAGGCTGATCCTCCTGTGTACTCACAATGGGACTCTGTTGCAGCACCGTGCGCTCCAAGTCACCCTGCTCCCAGAATTCAGCTGCCACCAGCAGAGCCACCTGCAACAGATAGACCCCATCTGTCTCTCTCTCTTTTTTTCTCTCTCTCTCTTCCAAAGTTCCAACCACAATCCTACTCTACCTGTTTCTAACTCTACAAAAAAGATAAACCTGCCCCTGCCCCTGCCCCTGCCCACTTGTTGTCGTTAGAGAGACACTAAAGTGATTCCCACATCTTAGCAGAGGAAGAAGGAGCAAAAGTGGGCTGGTCCTAGAGCAAGGCTGAGCCTAGGCCTCTATCGCTGTCAGCAGAGCTGAGTTTTCCCCGCGGTCAGGAGGCCATACCTTGCTCTGCACCTCCCAGGGCTTGGTGATGGCCGAGAGATCACAGGCAGTCATCATCATGGCCCTGGACACAAGGACACCACCCATCAGCCCAGTGCCATTTACAGCTACAGTTGCAAGTTAATTCCACTTTTCTCTAACCCCACTAGCAGGTCGCTTCACTCCCATTGCAAGAAAAGGACATTTTCCCTCATCGCAGCTAGGATTTGAAGTCAGACAGGTTTAAATCCTACTTCTGTCAATTAACAGAGGTTAGATATTGAGCAGTTAACCCAAGATCTCTAAGCCTGTTTCCCTATCTGTAATGATAATAACACTTCCTTTATGGAGCAGGTATAAGATTAAATGAGATGATGTATGGAAAAATCTTTGGGTAGTTCCCAGAGTCTGTGCCTAATGTGCACATTCTGGTTTGTATTATGGACCATGCAGTGCATAACCATCAAATTCATTTCGATCTAACCACACTTCAGAGCCCCTTTCCCTTGGCTTCCCTGTTTCTCAGTTTCTTTCTCATGACTGTGTCCTGCACCAGTGTAGAATTTTTCCCCCTCTAGTGGCTCCCACCATGCATCTCAAATCCCACAGATGAACTGTTTATTTGTTTGGAGGGCCACAGACCATCATCATAGCTGGCATCTTCAGCTCCCTTCCTTAAAAACCACTTTTTCCTCTACTGGCAGTGACAGGCTCATTGAAAAGACACAATCTAGAAGGCAGCATGATCAGCAGCATCAGGAGGGCATGTGCAAAAGACAGTGGGAAGAGGAGGACAAAGAAAGCAAGGATTCAGAGTTAAAGGAGTTTCACAATGACAGGATGGCAAGACAGGAATCCCTACACAGCTGGGTACAGTATGAAGTAGGAAGGAAGAAGAAGGGGACAAAGGATTGGAGCAAGAGGAGGGAGCGGTGGCAGGGATTTGAAAAGAAAATAAAGGGAAGCCAGGGCCATGTGGTGTGGGTGTTAAGTTCCACACGGGAGAACACACACTGCACCCAAAGAGCGGCGGAGGGCAGGCCAAGGAGGCTGCCACCTCCTGAGAGCTGGGTCGCAGGTGTGAGAAGGAGCTGAGAAAGGAGAGAGAGGGAAAGAAGGTGGGAGTCACCCCAGCATTTTGGGCTGCCTTGCAGTGATGCCTGCCTAGAGAGGGGGGCACGGGAAGCAGGGCCAGCCTGCCTTGGGGAGACTGACTGACAGGGTGTAGACATGGGTTGTTACAGGAGGCTGGGGCTCTGCACATAACTTGTCGCATAGTTGATTTCAAAATCAGCTGTATTATACAATTTTTTATATAAGCTCTGAGAGGCTATGTCACTTATAAAATCTTAACAAGTTTGAATAAAATATTTCATTATGTAATCCTTCACAAAATCTTATCATCCTTTAAATGAATAAACTTTCAGAAATGCATACATTCTTAGAAACCCTTTTATGATACCCTTTGTATACATATTTGCAATGCATGTCTTATGCTTGGTGCTGAATGCTGTGAGCTTGGGAAGTTTGCTATCACACAGAGTAAGCAAACATTAGCTCTGCCCTGCATAGTTACTCACTTCCTGGTACATGTCATTGTCTACGTGTTAAATGCACAGATATGGCTTTAGGAAATCACTAGATGTTTGCTTTCCTGGACTGCAGTGATCACATGAAAAACACTCCCAAAGGTTGAGGAGACATACCCAAGTGTTTCATCGGCAGAGAATGTGCACCTAAAATGAGGGGAGGACACCGAGCAGGGAGGATAGCAGAAAAGCTGACAGGAAGTCTCATGTCCTAAGGATGAGGCATTGCATTTACTTCAGTATCACAGCCAGATATGCTGTGGGCCCGAAGGAACACGTTGGGAGTGGGGTATTCAGTGAGGCCTGCAGGGAGCTTACAGTCACTCAAGCAACTAAGAAGAAAAATAAATAAATAAATCCAAAGTTTGAACAACTATCTCAGCTCAGAGGGCACCTAAGGGGTAATGGTATGATAGGGTCTTGAGGGGTACACAGGAGCTCTCTGATGTGGCTTGAATATCTGTGTTCCCCACTGTGTTTGGATGTTAAAACCTTAAACTTCAGTACCATAGTATTAAGACATGGGGCCTTTTGAACATAATTGGTTTTAGATGAAGTCATGAGGGTGGAACCCCACAATTGAATTGGCGCTAAGCAGAGAAAAACATCACAGCTTCCTCTTCCGACCATGTAAAAGTATGGCCAGAAGACAACTGTCTGCAAGCCAGGAGGAGAGCCCTCATGACAAACCAACTCTACAGCCACTTCAGTTTGGATTTCTAGCCTCCAGCACTGTGAGAGATAAATGTCTATGGTTATTTCTTCATGCAGCTTGAGCTAAGACACTCTCCAAGAGGGGGCCAGAAGAAAGGGCACCATGGTGGAGGTACAGAGGAGAGTCTGGGGACAGAGGGCCTCTGGGAGATGGGTCATAAGGAGCGTTCACCTATCCATCCTGCATGGGGACGTGTGCCAGATGCCGCGCAGGAGTGGGTTCATGTGGTTCCTGCTTTCGGGGAGCTTGCAAATGTGGTAAAGAGTTGCACATTTATTTGGCAAATTCATGTAAACAAACAACTGCTCCATAGAGAAGGGGTTCCATTCTTGAAGCTACTATGGCATGGACTGGGGAGATCAGGGAGGAAGCACCTGTTGAGCTGATGACTGTAGCATGCTGTGCGGAGCATGGATATAGCATGCATACAGCTGTTAACCTGGCCAAGAAGAGAGTAGAGGAAACACACAGCAGCCAAAGAGAGCAGCTGGTGCCCTGGTGGAAGAAAGCCGGGCATATAGAAAGCTGGGAGGAAGGCAGAGCTCAGGAGTGATGTTAGATGTGTCCCAGAGATGAGCAGGTACAGACCATTCGAAGTGTGCCACTTGGGCAACCTGCAGAGATGTATCTTTAGGGCAACAGAAAAAGCCGTTGAGGATCTGAACAGAAGGGTGACATGGTCAGATTTGCATTTCACAAAGATCAGTGGTTTCAGTGTGGAGGGGACAGAGACATATGTCGGGAGCCCAGTATGGAAGGCTCTGCAGGATCTAGGTAGATGGAGGCGGTGAGGAAAGTGTCCAGAGGCATGTCATTTAAGCAATAAATTCTACAGGGCCTGAGGGAGATGTGAGACATGAGGAAGAAGGAGGCCATCGGACAGAAGAGGGCAGAGGGTGTCAGGACTACAACGCAAAAGAGAATGAGAGCAGGCCACAGAGGTCTGTGGGCTCACAAACTCAAGCCTTATCTTCTTGATTGGCCAGAGTCATGCAGATGGGTGGGGTAGGGTTTAACAAGAGGGCTTTGGAATGAGAGATGAACTCTATCTTCCGTTTCCTAACTTGGTATGTCCAGAGCAAGCAACTCAATATCTTTCAGCCTCAGCCAGTTTGTAAAATGAGATAATTAGTTTAGATCCCATGAAAATCTGATTTTGTGGATCAGAAAGAGTTGAAATTCAGCGATTTCCTATGAACTGGTATAATATATGCCTCCCTAGGGTTACTGTCACAACACATAAGTTGATTGTGTAGAACACCCTTTGTCTTTAACTTATTGCCTTGATCAAATTAACCACTCTGGTCCCTGGGTGTGGCAGCTCAGCTGACCTGAAGCAAACTGAACTTTTATTCACCTTGTGCGTCCCCAAGACAAACGGTTCTTCCTGACCTCACCTGTGAGGCTCAGTGCCCCTCTTCCTGCCTCCCACGGACTTCCCAAGGAAAACATCCCGGCTGTCCTCTTAGCCAGTCCTCTGTGTGCTGGCTGTTCACTTACACCCTTCCAGAAGACCCTGGAGCAGGCTGAGGAAGCCATGGGTATGCAGGAGAGGGCTGGTATGACGTGGGTCCTGTCTTGGATGCCCTGTGGGTCACTAGGTGAGTCACTTTGTCTTTGGGGTCCCCACTTTCCTCCTTTGTAGAATACCAACCAGGAGTTGGCAAACTTCTCTGCACAGAGCCATGTAGTAAACTTTTTAGATTTTGCAGACCATGTGGTCTCCATTGCATCTACACAGCGCCATCTTTGTGACTCAGGGGCAGTCTTACATTACAGGGAAAAGCAGGTCGACTTATCAGTTTGGCAGTGCCGAAGGTCCTCATTAATTTTTAGGACCTGTGAAAATATCTGATTTTTAATTTTCTCTCAAAATCAGAAAAGAAGATATAACAATAGTGAATACATAAGAATACAGTCTTCCTGGAGTATATTTCTCTTAATGCCAACATGGTCATAAAGTATGACTGTTTGATTAATTGATTGATTTTTATAGAGGAAGGAACCAGAAAGGCAAAAGTGCCCAGGGCTCTCCATTAAGTAATAAAATTTGAGGGCTGGAAGTATGGCTCCGTGACAGAGCATGCACTTAGCAGGCACAAGCCCCTGGGTTCAGTCCCCAGCAAGTGTGCACACACACACACACACACACACACATAATTTTATTTCTAGACACAGATGTTTCATTGTCTTACAATTTTTCTTTCTCATGAAATAATATTCTTCATTTGATTTTTTTCCCTCAATCATTCAAAAATGTAATAGCCATTCTTAGCTTTGGAGCCACACAAAACCAGAGAGCAGGCCTCATGCTCCCAGCCTGGAGGATCTCTAAGCCCTTCCAACTCTGAGCTGGGTCACTGTCAAGTGTGACAGCCTGTCACTGTCAAGTGCAAAAGCTGCTGTAATCCTGGCATCTGGAAGGCTGAGGCAGAAAGATCACAAGTTCAAGCCCCAGACTAAGCAAGTCAGTGATTTAGAGAGACTCTGTCTCAAAGTAACCTGGGTTCAGGTGCCAGTCCTGAAAAAATCATGAAAGCTGGAATTAAGTGGAGACAAAGGGCTTGAAGAGGAATGGGAAGTCACACCCTCTCTCTAGAGTTACCGGTGCATCCTGGCCCTTGAGTGCACGTACTAAAGTAGAGCAACACAAGAAACGGTGAGGCAGGAGCCTGGGAGAAGTCAGGACACATCAAGGCATGGAGGTGTGGACCTCAGACCACAGGAAGCTCTGGACATAAACACTCAGAAATAACCAAAGCACTGGAAGAGGGCCTGGGGTTTTCTCATGCTGAACCAAAACCCTAGAGACTAAGGGATCTCTGAAATAAGACAGGTTTATTAGCTATTACAGATGCTAGCAGGAAAAAGGAAAGATCAGGTGCTGGGACAAATTTCCATAACCTCCACCAGCAGGGCTGGAAGGGATTTGGAAGGTATCTGCCAGGCCAGGGCCAGGGATACTTTTTATCAGCTTTGGGAGGGAAGGCATCTCAACCTTCCCTTTCTATAGAGTGGAAGGGCAGGTAACACAAAGCCGTGAGTGTTTTAGAATGGGGGGCAGTCTGTATGGAAAAGTACTTGCTGCTTCTCATGTGGTTGGGGTTGTGGGCAGAATATGATGGCACCATGATGGTCATCTTCCTGGTTTTTTTTTTTCCTTCTTCTTTTTTTCTCATTGCTAGTATTTTTATTTGGCTTTGGCCTGGATAATATTTGTGCTATGTGTCTTTTCCTAATAAATGTGAACTTTTAATTTTTCATTTTCTGTTTCCATTATATGTGAAACAGTCACAGAAGGGTTAGCGTTACAGCATTCTTCAGCAACTGCTGGTGGTGTTCAGGGAGACACCGAGCAGACCCAGTGTGTATATCGCTTGTCTTCCTGGGGTTTTGAGTCATGATTTCAACACACATTTTAAAATGTGGAGTAAATGTTTTTATTTGTTTTTTTATTGGTTCGGCCAAAGTTATTAGCTGAATAGTTTTCCATCATCTCTCCTCTCATACATACCCTATGCTTCTTTGGCTTGTAACTACGTTTAGGTCATTCTAGAATTTTTCTCTTTCTCATTATTCAATTCACTTCCAACACTAACTATCTAGAGTTAGTATTGACTCCCCAGGTTTAAGGTTTCAGTCTCACCTGACCGCCTCACCTGAGAGGGGTGCAGGAATTGCATCCAGGAACCCACATGTCTGTCTGACTTAGTCACCAAATCCAGGAGGGGTCCCATACCCTACCTACACTTCAGTTTCAGTGATTCGCTGTATCAGCTCACAAAACTTGGGAAAGGATACAGTGCAGGAACAGCCCAGTGAAGAAGACACATGGAGGAGGGGACATGTGGGGGGCTTCCACAGCCTTGGACACGCAGCCTCCCAGCACCTTGCTCTGATCACCAGTCCAAAAGTTCTCTGAACCCCCATGTTTAGAGGTTTTTATGAAGGTTATATCACATAGGCATGATTGATTAAATCACTCACCACTGGTGATTAGTTTGATCTTCAGCCCTTCTCTCTTGCCTCGAGGTCCCAGGTGGGGTTGAAAAGTTTCACACTGCTAAGTAAGGCTTGATCTTTCTGGTGACCAACCCCCATCCTGAAGCTCTCTGAGGCCCTTCTGAGAATGACTTTATTAGAACAAAAGACACTTCTATCACTCAGGAAATTCCAAGGGTCTTAAGAGCTCTGTGTGAGGAACTGGTACAAAGACCAAATATATGTCTTGTGAGACTGCCACTACTTAACTAAGCAATGCTGCCAAGCACTCCACCTTTCCCTAGCTCGGCCCCCATGGTAATCCACGAAATAGATACCACCATCATGATCACTGAGAAGCTGAGGTCCAAGCAAAGCTCAAAGTGTGAACTGCTTCACTCTACCTAGGTGAGAAGCAGTTCTAGTCATGCAACTAATAGACTAATCAACAGACCCTAAATTGCTTTATAGCAATAATTCTCAGGCAGGGGGATTTTTTTACCCTAACAGGGTATTGGACAATATCCAAAGGCATTTTTGTGACAACTGAGAAGAAGGGATTGCCTCTGGGTTCTACTAGGTAGAGACCAGGAACAGTGTGAAACATCTGATTGTGCACACAGGTTCAGCTATCCAAAATAAAGAGTTATTGATTCCAAATGTCAATAGTGCAAAGGTTAACGAACCTCACTTTACAGGTCTACACACACTTTCCATTGTACGTCTTAAACTATTTCATCATAGACAAATATTTGCAAAGGATCTGACTTACAGCACACTACAAATGTTGACAATTTAAAATAAATTCTTTAAATCCAGAAGACTATAAAAAGCATAGCAGTTGGATATCATTAACCCATCATCATCCATGAATTTTTTAAAAATTGAACAAACTTTTCTCTTTAAATTTATTTTTCAGCTTGATTTAACCAGAAAATTTTAAGCAAATACTGTGTGTACATATAGATATGTACACATATGTACATATAGATAGATATAGATACATAATATATGTTTGAAAGTCTTTCATTAATCACTCTTTCATACCATCTGTAACCAAGTATTGCTCATTACTTGGAATTATATAATTACGTTTTTTTTCTTTGACCATAAGCCTCCAAGTATTGAGAAACTGAATTTTGGATTAAATTATTACACAATTAACCAAAATGTAAAACCTTTTTTTTTTTTTTTGAGGCAGGCTCTCATTATGTAAGTTTAGGCTGACCTTGAACTTGCTTATGTAGCCTAGGCTGGCCTACGACCATTCCTCCTGCCTCAGCCTCCAAGTGCTGGAATTACAGGTGCATCACCACACCTGGCTGTAATGCCTGTTTTTATAAATGATTATTGTTATGGCTGTGTTAGATGTCCCCTCAAAGTCTCATGCAGTCATAGGTGGGGCACTATCAGAGGTGGCTGAATCTCGACTGTGTAATGCTGGAATTGATTCATAGTGCAATGCTAGGATCAAGGGCACTAGAATTAAGGGTGTGAGCCCTGCTCAGCCTAAGTAACATGGCTAGATATAAGGGATAGAAAGAACTGTGGTCTTCTCTTGCTTGCTTTGGTACCTTCTACCTGCCATGAACTGTTTTTCCTCTGCAATGCCTGTCTGCCATGCCACCCCACTGCCTTGGAGCCAGCTGATAAAGGACTGAAACTTCTACAACCTGTGAGCTAAATACCTTTCTCCCTTTAACTTTGGATGTCAAGTATTTTGTCTCAGCAATGAAAGAAAAGTAACTAAGGCAATTGCTAAGCATTCTAACTTGATTTTGGAAATCTCTCTTTCTCTTTCTCTGTGTCTCTGTCTCTCTCTGTCTCTGTGTCTGTCTGTCTCTCTCTGTCTCTGTCTGTCTGTCTGTCTCTCTCTCTCTTGCTGGCTCTCTCTCTCTCTTTCTCTTTTTCTTTCTGTGTCTTACTACACACCCCTGAACTTGAGATCCTCCTGCCTCAGCCAAGTGTTGGGACTACATGGTGTACCACCATGCCTAGCTGGAAACTTATCACTTAATGAAATAGGACAGGTATGTGTTTTTTAAAAATCAGCTAGTGAATGTATTTTTTTTT
>RJWM01014273.1:0-50909 GCA_004363535.1 Dasyprocta punctata | reverse complement strand
CAGATAAGAAATGCGTGATTGTGTGGAACATACAGGGTCATTGGGAAGGTTAACGATGCCATCCATAAATTGCCTGGAACAGAGCTTGGCTCATTTCTGTGCTATGTGATTCACTGATACTAGTTTTAAAGAAAAACATTAATTTTTCTTTTTTTTGCTCTCCTTTCTCTAACACAGTTTATCAGCTTGTATTAGCAAAGAAACAGCATTTTTGCAATTTGATGCTTTCAAGATTGCACATGATTAACGCAGTTTCCAGCAAACTGTATTGCTAATTTTTCTAGCCTTTATGACCATCTATGATTAATGCTCTCTTAGGCAGTAACAAATGTGATAATTTTATGAGTTCTGCAACCTGAAGCATTACAAGTAGGGTAAAATGAGGTGATTTATGCAATCAAAGACACACAGGACACCACAAACTTGACCCTCTTTCAAGAAATATAAAATAATTTATGATAGGAATGTAGAGCCATTTAGGACAGAAAAAATACATCATGCAAAGAAAAAGGAACTATATTTTTAAAAGGTAGTCAGAACATGATGTTAATTATGAAATATGGCACTGACAACATGACTTTTTGAGTGAGACACTCCTCAAGTGAGTCATAGACGTTGTCTGTGACTCAGTTTCCTTGTCTGTTAAATTTTCTTTGTACTGTATGCCTTTTAAAATTTTATAGATTAAATGACTAGCCTATAAGCTATATAACTGTCAAGAGTATGGGCATTTTTCAATAATATGTTATTGGTATCCTTTGTTCTTGACTTTCTCAGGGTCCCAGAAATCAATAGAAAACACACTGAGAATAATATATAAGTGACATTCTCATTGCTAACACAAAATATCCAACACCCACAGTTTGAATGGCAGGTTTATTCTGGCTTAAATTTCAGATGTCTCAGTCTATGGTTGGTTGACTGGCTCTAATGCAGATGTGGTGGAGGGGCATTGCAGAGGAAAGTTGCTCACCTCAAGGTAGCAGAGAGAAGAGAGAATGGAGGAGCCAGGGACAGGAATAAACCTTTCAGGCCATGTCCCCAGTGACCCACCTCTACCAGGCCTTCCTACTACCACACATTCAGGGCCTCCATGATTCAATCAGCTTCCAAATCTATACCTCTGAAAGCACAAGACTTTTGTAAGACATGCTAGAGGCAAACCATACAGGGAATGAAGAAAAATTACAGTGAGAACCATTTTTAGTAGAATAGGCAGGTTAGACTATTTTCAGGAGTATAAGCAATAGTAAGAGACATGGAGAGACTTGGGGATCATCAACAATTAACGGGCACCACAACAAAAGCATCTGTAGAGACAAGCAAGGGCAATACCATGTCACTATACCTGACAGTCATAAGCAGACACAGAACTACAGTGCCAAAAGAGGAAGAAAGAAGTATCGCTGTGCCCAGCTGGCCAAAACCAACAGAAAGCCAAAGGGCAAGGGACCGTACCCCCAAGCTGTTGTTGTCCATGGGAACCAGTCCCATGGGAACCATTCCATCAGAGAAGTGGATCTGCTCTTTGGTGATGGTGGTTAAACAGGTTATCCAGCTCACATCATGACTAAACAATTGGATCAAACTCCTCCATCTTCATACAGAATTAGGCTTAGCCCAGAGCTTTATTCTGTTCACTGCATTCTTTCCAGAGTTCCTCTTCCATGGCAAATGTGTGTTTTATTTTTAGGAGAGAGACCTAGTGACAGCTGTGCCACATCTGATATCTTACGGGGTTTTGATCAGTGAAGTGTATGCTTTTATTTTGAGACATATCTTCTCTTAAAGTATTTTAGTTCATAGTCCAAAGGAAGAAAACTCATCATGATTTAAAAAAATGGCATAGATCTGAAAAATTTTAATTGTTGATTCATTCATGTGAAAGGTACAGGTGTTAAAATCTAATGAGCATTTTAACATGTTTTTGGTGAGTGTTTAGCAAACAAAGCAATAGCTTGCTGTTTTGGGTCATTTGCTATATACTCTCCTCTGGAGGGGATTCATAATGCCAAGATTCACTGCCAGTCAAAGCTTTTGCATTCAATCAGAAAACAGACTTGAATCTTAATTAAGTTGATAGATGTTTTTGTTTCATGTATTAATACTCATGATAATTATACCAACAAGTACTTTGAAAGATCTCATCTACTAATCTTTATTAATGTACACTAGTCTCTGTCATAACTAAAATGTAAGGCATTATGTGATTTTATTATAAACTTCTCAATAACCTGTCCAATTAGGTACTTAATAAAAAAAACTGCAAAAGGTATGGAAATGGACCAAAAAGGAGTAGTGGGAGTCTCAGTGGAAAACTAGGCATTTTCTTCCTACTTATATAATTCTGTTACATTTATGCCTGTCATTGATTTTAAACTTCTTATAATTCTCTAAGTTGCAGATAACTGGTTAAATGAAAATGCTTCTTGATCATACAAAAACAGAATTGTTTCTGTAGAGGGGCAATTGACTTCACTACTTTCCTGAGGGGAAACCCCGATATTACATCTGTTAGTAAACTCATTTTGACATCTCCAATTCCCATATCTATGTGGTATTCTGAATTCTCCTTTGAACTTATTGTAACATTTTTATGTTTTTTTCAATAATTCAAGAGCAAACAAAATCGCTGACATATGTTTACTTTAAATTTCTAAAACAGTCATGATTTTACCTTGTATAAAAGTTGTTCTATTTTAACTGTTAATATTATTCTTCAACTTTACACATGGAAAAGTAAAGTTTAGAAAACTTGAGTAACCAGACTACTGTGGCACCACTAAAATTTTTAACTTACGATGCTTGAAGTGAAAGTGTGTACTTTTCCCATGAACTAATATTTTATGAATGTAAACAAATTCACATGAAATTTATATATTCAGAATTTAATGCAATGTTGGATCGTGTATACCATGGAAACTTAACCAACTAACTACTCTTGATTAGATAATTAGTGATAAGAACTGCTAATTACATTTCAACATAGCTTCTATGTGTAATAACAATAGCTTGGTGATGCATAAGCAAAGCAGTATTATTTATACCCAGTCATCAAACATATCAGTGATTCATTTCAATTAGAATTTTAAGAATTTTTAGGTCTATTTCTGGTTTCTCCACTGATTCCTTGGATTAATGGGCTATTAGCTGATTCAGTTTTCATGCATAACAAAAAAAACATAAGAAAGAAGCAAAGCAAGAGGAAAAGAAAGTGGAAGAAAAATAGCATTTGTTTTAGTATATGATAAACTAAAAGTATATATGTATGGCAAAGAACACTCTTCTGTAATTCTATGACACTGTGCAAGGTATTTCTTTAAAAGTCTAGCCCACCATGTAAAACAGGAAGATAAGACCACCCAGGACTAAGCTATTAAAATAAAATGGGGAAGCAACGAATGAACCATTAGGCACAGTAAGCTTTTGATACATTTGAATCCCCCATGACCTAGTGTTAATCTTACCAGACAGCAAATAACAAGCCTGAATATATTTAACTAATTTTTGAATCTGTACCTGTAGGATATGAATTATTAATAATACATTTACAAAACAAGGAATCTTAAAATTGACATAAATGTAATAAAAAATGTGTTTGCCTCTAAAAAGAAAGAAAGAAAAAAAAAAAAAAACAAGCAAGTACCAAATGACTCAGAAGTTCTGATCTCCATCAGTGTTTGAGAGAAAGATTCATGGTGATTATGGTGTGACATCCTGAAGGAACAACTTTTACATTATGGTTATCTTTCCACAGAGCTGAAGTGACAAGGCAATATATAATCTTGAAAGCACTTTGGAAGATACAACCCTCTGCGTTATCACACTCAGCTACAGTGTAGTGAGGGATATAGATGGATGTTTATTTTAAATCTGAATCTAAATTTAGTTTTTGGAGGATAAATGACAAAAGCATTAAGAACATCAGGTTTTTATTTTCTTAGTTTATTTCTTCACCAGTGACTTCTCAAATTTATCCTTCCCTCAGTTCTTCCAGAACTTTTCACCCTCATGAATCTCTTTCTGAATTAGAAAACAAATTAACGAACATAGAAAACAAATCAATAACTCAAGACCTGCAAACAAACCATACCTCCATATCCTATACTCATATAAGACAAAAATATAGAGTTTTAAGGAAAATAGTATTTTTGAGTGGGATAATTCATGAAGTGTTAGCAACTGCTATAGTTTCCCATCCTGCAGGGAAAGGGAATTGCCCAAAGGACAAGAAGAAGAAAACACAGATATTGAGCCATTCCTAGATCTTTCTAACAATCAATAACAGATTAAAATGCCTCTTAGACATAGAAATACTAAACATGGAGCAGTTTCTTTTGAGCAGAGAACTATTTAAAGTTCATTGCAATTTGACTGGATTGGAACAAACAATCACGGTAGTTACCATATAACTATCTATACATATGTGAAGACTTTGTCAGTCTTATCACACATTCTTGCCTGTTTGAATAGCAAAGGGGATTGGTCATATGGTCTCACTACTATCAAAAGCCATGGCCCAAATCTGTCACAGGCACTCCTTTCTTAGCACTAAGTACCATATCATATTGATGTGAGCGCTTAACCTACTAGGCGTTCTGCTGATCCTGTTTTGCAGAGTCATTTAGCTCAGCTCAGGCTATCACAGTTTCACACCATGCAGGGTTAGGCTTCTAGTCATAACCTACCTGAGAAACTAACTGATATTAGAGTTGTACAAGATAATTTCTGCTCTGTTCAATGCTTTGAAAAATAGCTGTGCTAGCTGTGTTGTCAGTCTTGATCGACAAAAGATATGTCAGTGGACATTTAATAATTCATCTTTCTAACCCTTTAGGGGTCTATTTCAACCCCAAATAGCTTTACACTGACTAGCGTACTGTTCTTATTTCACATAATCCTCAATAGCACAACTGTAAGGTCAGATAGGGCTAAGAATGTGCCATGTTATTGAGGAAATATTTTCCCTACATGCCTACCTCAGCAGCACAGATTGCTTCTGCCCCATTTCCTTCCAATAGTGTTATGAAGCAAGATTCCCACGGTAATTACATGACTTGCCACTAAAGGGCCAGGTCGCAACCTTAAACAGCTCCATCTTCAGGGACTGAAACAATCTCCCTGTGCTAACTCACATTAAAGAAGACCTACATGCGACCAATGAATTTCATCCATAACATATAAGGAAAGATGTGACTGAATTCAGCTACTAAGGCCATATGCTCCCTGGGTGAGGTCAGAATCATAGACGAGGGAGAGAATCAAAACTAGAAAGCCAGAATCTCTGAAAGGAGACTGATGCACATTAGCTAGCTCTATGATGGTAAAATCATAAACATCAAATGGGGAAAGTGAGAGCTTCCTCCAAACCACATTAGTCTTGCTATAGTGACTTTAGTGAGCTACACAGAGTAAATGTAGGGTAAGAAACCACAAGACAGATGATACACAGTGAACTCAAAAGGTTCAACTGGAAAGAAGGGTAAAACCCTGAAACACGACTAGAGTCTTGTGAGATAAAGGCTGTAACCCGCAGCTTTGTGAATTGGCCTCCAGACCGTGGTAGCTACTTTCAAGGTACATTTCAGGTCAGCAGGCATTAGCACATTAGCCACCTATGCCAGTCTACACTTGAGGCGTTGCTATGGTATTGCTCTAAAATGCCTCCCCAAAGTCTCATGTGTTAGAGGTAGGGCTTTCAGAAGTGACTGAATTGTGAGAAAGACTAAGTGGGTTTACACATTGATGAGCTGAATGAATGAGGTAGGGCCTGTTGCAGGAGACAGATTACTGCGATGCATCTCTCTCTCTCTCTCTCTCTCTCTCTCTCTCTCTCTCTCTCTCTCTCTCTGTCTCTGTGTATGTGTGTGTGTGTGTGTCTGTGTCTCTTGGTCTCTCCTTCATCCCCATCCTTTTCCAACACTGAGGTTGAGCCCAGGACTTTAATACTGAGCTGTATCTCCAGCCTTTTGTTTATTTGTTTGTTTTTGATACAAGGCCTAGTTAAATAGGTAAATTACTCTAATTGGGCTAGAACTAGCAATCCTTTTTCAGTCTCAATGAGCAGCATTATAGGTGGGTACCACCACAACTATTACAGTTTGTGTCTGGATGCCCTTTCAAAGCCTCATGCGGTCGTGAGGCAGGCTTCTAATTTGTGACTGATTCATGGTTCAATGCTGGGATTATGGGTGAGTGCTACACCCAAGTGGGTGTGGTCTACATACAATACAAGGGATGGAAAGAGTCTTCTTTGGATACTCCACCCTTTTTGGTCTTGCTACTTTTGCTGTCTTTCAGCTGCCATGAACTGTTACCCTCTGCCATGTCCCACTGTATCTTGGACCCAGCAGATTATGGACTGAAACCTCCAAAAACTGTGAGCTAAATAAACCTTTCCTTCCCTAATTTTGGATGTCAGGTATTTTGTCTCAGTAACAAGAAAAAAGTAACCAAGCCAACACCCAATGTGGACGGTGTACCGCTTGTCCTAAATCTTGTCCAGCTCTCTGGTTCCAACTGCCACAAGGTGAACGACTTCCTTTCTGTGCGTCCCTGTGTTGATGTTTCTGCCTTGGAGTCTGCAAATGATGGCTTGAAATCTCTGAAACCTTGAGACAAAATAAATTATTCCCTCTTTAAATTGTGTATTTTACTGTCTGACAGGAGCGAGGTTGTGAGTTCAATCCCCAGTGCCACAAAAAAAAAAAAAAAAAAAAATTGTGTATTTTAGGCATTTTGCCAAAGTAATGGAAAACTGAGTAATACAGAAGTTAAACACTTTAGAGATAAAATAAGGTTCTGATGCACAGAAGAAGGGTGAAAAAAACAAAATTAGCCAAAGAATCATTGACAGTAGCCTTGTTTTACTAATCAGAAAAAACAAAATGATCTAAAAAACCATCTATTGAGTATGAAATTTTGTTGCTATTATCTGATAGATAGTTGAAATAACTCCCACTTTACAGTAGAAAAATTATAAAAATTATATAATGTTGAATTGAAAAGTGTATATGCTTAAAATAAAGTTTTTCTTACTCTTAAATAAATTGGTGTTGTAAGCAAAAAAAATTACAAGTTCTAAAAAGTATGGGGGGAAAATCTTACCTCTTTGAAGCAGCTACTATTATATTGTCATTTCTGCCATTTGTTTTCTATGCATATTTTTTGTAGTTGATATATTAGGTATGCAATGTTATATTCTACTTTTTTAGTTGTAATAAGTGCTTTCCAACAACCTTGTCCTGGTTACTTTTCTCTCATTGCTGAGACAAGACACCTGATGCCCAAAATGAAGAAAGGAAAGATTTATTTAGCTCATCGTTTAAGGAGGTTTCAGTCCATAATCAGCTGGCTCCAAGGCAGAGTGGCACATGGCAGAGGGCAACAGTCTTTAGCAGTGAAAGACAGCAAAAGCAACAAGAGCAAAAGGGGAGGAGTCTGAGAAAAGACTCTTTCTGTCCCTTATACAGTACATAGGCCACCCCAACCCTAAGGTGAGTATAGCACTCACACTCATAATCCCAGCATTGGACTATGAATCAGTCACAAACTCTAGAAGCCTGCCCCCATGACCACACAAGATTCTGGGGGGACTTCCAGACTCAAACCATAACAAGTATTTATATTTTAATGACACCTAGCTCATTACAAATTATTTCTTTTCTTGTAGGTTATATAAAGTGCACTATATTTTACCACATAGATACTAGAATAGAGTGATAAAGTAAGATAATTTGTGAACCCCTGTGAGATCAAAGTTACAAAGCTCCAGTAAAATGCCTGCATCCATTAGGCCAAAGTACTCAACCAGCCAGTCATGGAGCACACACATGGCCTATTCTCTCAGCATTCTGTGAAGTAGAGGCAGGAGGATCACAGGTTTGAGCTCAGCAGTTTACCAAAACATTGTCTCAAAATAAAAAATCAAAAATGATCTGGGAATGTATCTCAGTACCAAGGACCTAGGTTCAATCCCCAGTGTGGAAAATAAAAAAGACTCAGTCACAACACATTCTGTCCATAAAGAGCAATGACATGACTTATAAATTAAGTCAGAGCCTCAAGGAACTACTGTTTCATTCTTTGGATAGTTTGACTTGTCCATTTAAAGAGAGGGAAAAAAAAAAACACAGAAACAGTTCTTTTGAGATTGTTTTCATGCCTCTACCATTTTCTAGTACCTTTTAAGACATAGTTCAACCTAGATTTCTAGAACTTTTTTTTTCTCTTTGAAATAAAATGGATTAGATTTCTAAAACTTCCCCTGATTCCTTCACTCCTAGGAAAACTCAATTGTTTGACATTTGTACTCTATGTAGCTTGGACTAGAACCCTACAGACACTTATGATATTATTAGCTTACTGAAAATATTTTAACCTTTCATGAGTTAGTAAGCTCCTTGAAAATAGAAACAATGTATTTATTTTTCCTAGAAAATTAATGAATGACTACATAATAAGAACTTCATAATTTTTTGAGCAAACATTATTGAAGCAAAATGTTTTATGAAAATATAACAGTTATACTGCATGTTTTATTCATAGATATCAATATATATGAATTACAGAGTTGCTTTTTAACTTTGTTAAGGCATGTGATTTTGTAGAATCCTCAAACAGAAGTAGGATAGAAGAAATAAGGATAAATAGAGGAGACAAGGAAAATTATACTTTTTAAATTGTAAGATTGCAAATTCAGAACACTAAGCTATCCAAGGTAATATACACCTGTATACCATATTTTTTACCCACTCACTTGTTTATACATCTTAGTCTCGTATGGAGAGCAGCTGAGCTGGAGATAGATCACAAGGCCAGTTTCAATAACAGGGAGTGCCTGAGGCGAGCAGAAGAACAAGTTGTTAGGCAGGTCCTTCCTCCCATTAGGAGACAAGCTTCACCTGTTACCAACCCTTTGCTGAGTGTTTAAATAAACACACAGCAGTCTTTGGGCAATTCCTTTCTCCCATCAGGTCAGGGGGCTCCACCTGACCTCAGCTGTCTGCATTCTGACTCTTGTCTTCATTTCTTCCATCTCCACTGTTCTCATCCTGGGAATTTCAAGAGTTGTGTTGGATGCAGCAGTCTTATTTAATTCTTCCAAGCCCAGCACATTCCAAATCCCTTAAAGATACTATAAATTCATAAATTAACTTAGCTGATAAAAGACAGATGCTTCAAAGAACATTTTTGGGGAAAACAGGCCACCCATCTTCAAAAGCACAGTAAATTAGTCCTGTGTCTTTCTCCTGTAAATTGAGCCTGGGCTGTCTGTAGATTTACAAATTCCACAGATTCCCACCCACAATAACACATACACACCCCCAGCTCCAGACTGCAGTGCATCTCTCTCTCAGGGATTTGTATTTTCTTTGAGTGTGTACTTTAAATTCGGCCTAATTAAACTCTTTCTGCCTCTTACTGAAGTGTCCTAATGTTATTTTCTGCAACAACAGTGGAGAACCTATTTAGAAGACTGTGTGGAGGTCATTACCTCCTCTTTGGGGAAACTTCTCAGACTGTCTGATGACAAAAACAATGCTTAGTATAATCTCATCTCTTGCAAAAATGAACAATATTTGTGTTTATAGAGAATGAAATATTAATACTTCATATTTTTCCTTTTGCATCCAGGAATATAACCTAAGGTTCTGTGCCTGGTAGGTGAGTACTCTGCCACTGAGCTATATGCACAGCGCTTTTGTTTGTTCAATGTAGAACGCCAGGGGAGGGTTGCACACCATGCCATGCAGTGCCACTGTAACGTCCAGGGGTGGGCAGCAAGCCCCTGCCCTGCCACATCGTGCCGCTGCCCTGCTTCAACATGCAGCTCCTGGTGATCCTAAACCCAGTGTTAGTAAATGAAGGAGAGAATTGGTTTAAAATAAAAGAAAACAATGTATTTGAAGGGTGAAGGGGAAAGAGAGAGAGCCAGAGAAAGAGAGAGAAGACATGGGGGACAGCTACTGAGGATGAATAGAGAGATTCAAAAGTGAGTAACTTAGGAATTTTCTTGCCTGCAGCTCTTTTTATTGAGATCTTTGCCTTTGTCTTCCTCGTTGCATGAGTCTTGTTTTTCTAATTCCTCAGTGTCTAGCTGCCTTTGGCCTTCTAATTGCTGGAGTCAGGCTGTAAATGTCAGAGCTATTAATTTTTAATAAAGCTCAATGAGGCTTTCATCCTATTATTTCTCTACCTACATTGCCCCCATACCTACAAAAGCTTCATTTTGAGATGGGGTTCTTCTACATGGAGTAGGCCGGCTTCAAATTTACAATTCTCCTGCCTCAACCCCTGGAATTGCTGGGATTACAGACATGCACTACTATACCTTATTTAAATGCAAATTATTTTGTAAGGATATCAGTAAGTCTCCCAGTCCAAAATAAATAAATAAATAAATAGTATATCCTTTAAATCAAGAGTGCCAAGTAGTAATACAAAATTATTCATTCTTTTTTTCTACTGTCAAACATCCATGTCAATAAATTCTAAATATTGTTCAATAAAGAAGACAAAAAAACAGATTAAAGGTCTATCTACAATTACTGCAAATCAAGGATGATGTGGTAATATGCAATGAATGAAACTGCTAGATCCGTACACACTGTGGAACTGAGCTCTTGTCTCCTGAAGTTTAAGAATGAAATCACAGACTAAAAGGAGAAAGGTAGGAGTGTGTTTATTGCTAATAAAAATAAAAATCCCTAGATTGGGAGGGGTCCCAGAAACTGAGGTGCTATGATGTTTTCCTTGTCTAGGTCTTGTATGGTGAAGCACAGCACAACCAGTTGCTCAGTTGTCCAGTGGTCAACTACCACAGGTGGCTTTGCAGGTTTAAAACACCCAATTGAAGCTTACACTTTCTAAACCAGTTATTCAGGAGGTGGAGTTTAAAGAAAACAGACTTTCAAAGAAAATAAGTTATTCTGCATTTTTAAGTTCCTGGAGTCTCCAGCCTGGATGTAGGGAGAAGTTGCATTCCATTTTGCCTGAGAAATTCCTTTACCAATCAAAGTTCCAGTTTCAGTGGGTCTTCCTCTTTTAGTTTCTCTCAGTACAGCTGACCACCTATATGCCCCTGAGGCTCTGCCCCTTGCTAGGGTACTTGCCATAAGAATTAATGGGAAAGATGCCAATATTGGTTTTTTTTAACCAGCGATTGAACTCAGGGCCTCATGTTTACCAGGTAGGTGCTGTGCTGCTGAGTTATATTCCCAGTCCCCAATGTTGATTTTGATACTTTTTCCCATTTCCTTTTTATCTGACTTTATTTCATATTTAATTCCATTAATTTTCAATTTTCAGAGAACATTTGATAAATATTTTTCATTTTAAAGAGAAAAGAATAAAAATAAAAATAAAAGGAGTTTTAAAACAGGCCAGTAGGAGGGTATTAATAATTAATACATTGTGTATTGTTATCTGCATAACAGTTACTCAAGATATAGGTATGAAACATATTTCCTTTTCCTTTCCTTCCTTTCCCCTTCCCTCCATCACAGTTTCTTTTTTCTTTTGAACAGATTCTTTGCAATTCACAGTAACTATTGTGCAATTTGGATCTCACTTGTTCAGCTTCTCATACTAGCGAGACGATATGATGTTTACACATGTCTGATTTATTTCACTTATGAGTATGGTTTCAACTTGCATTCATTTACCTATAAAAGTCTCAGTTTTATCTCTCTTTATGACTGAGTGATACTCCATTGCGTAAAAAGACCACATCTTTCTTATCCTTCCCTTGGTTGATGGGCGTTTGGGTTGTATCCAAGATTTAGCTATTACAAATTGTGCTGCTATAAATATGGATGCACACATATCACTGTGGTATGATGTATTTAATTCTTCTGGGAAGATACCCAGAAGGGAAATAGCTGGGAGGAATGGGACATCTAATCCTAGCTTTCCTGATGAATCTCAACACTGATTTCCACAGTGGCTGCACCAGACCACACCCACAAAGAGTGGAGAAGGGATCCTTTTTACACACAGTCACTCCTGTTTTTGTTATTGGTGGATTTCTTCATGATAGCCATTCTTTCTGGAGTGAGATGGAATCTCAGTATTGTTTTAATTTGTCTCTCTGTAGTGACAAATGATGTTGAACATTTTTTCATATATTTATTCGGCATTTGGCTTTCTTCATCTGAGAAGTGTGTGCTCATCTCAGATGCCCATCTTTGGACTGAGTCTTTGAATTTGGAAGACCCGAATTTTTTTTTTCAATTCTTTATATGTTCTACATACAAGTCCTTTGTCTGAGGGATGACTAGTGATAATTTTTTCCACTCTGTGAGTTGTCTTTTCACTATATTGGTGATTTCTTTTGATTTGCAAAAGCTTTTTAATAAAGTGAGATTTCAACTGTTGATTCTTTCAGGTACTTCCCATGCAGTTTGGGTATTGTTCATGAAATCTTTGTCTACACCTGTGTTTTTGAGATTTCTAACACTTTCCTCTTCCAGTAAATTCAGTGTTTCTGTTTTAAGATTTAGATCTTTGACACATTTTTACTTTAGTTTAGTGCATGGTGATAGACATGGATCTAGTGTTAGTCTTTGGCATGTAAAGAACCAGTTTTTCCAGTACCATTTACCAGAGAGACTTTCTTCCAGTAAACATGTTTGGCCCCTTTGTCAAAGGTAAGGTGGTTGAGTGTTTTTGGAGTTGCTTTTGCAACTTCTATTCTGTTCTACTGATTCTCAGGTTTGTTTTATTGCCAGAACTATGCTGATTTTATCATACTAGCTTTGTACTATAATTTCAGGTCTGGGATTGTGATGTTCCCTTACTTGCCTTTGTTGTCCAGAATTGCTTTTGCTATTCTAGATCTCTTCTGGCTCCAAATCAAGTTTATAAATGTTTTCTCTAGTTCTGTGGGGTTGGCTAATGATATTTTTTTGATTGAGACGGCATTACATCTGTTTAATAATTTGGGGAATAGAGCCATTTTCACAATGTTGGTTCTTCCAATCCATGAGCAAGGGATATATTTCCATTTTCTGAAATCCTCTTTGATTTCTTTTTTTAGAGTACTGTAATTTTCAGTGTATAAATCTTTTACTTCCTTTGTTAGATTGTTTTCTAGGTATTTCATTTTTTAGATGCTATTGTAAAGAGTGTTTCCCGAATTTCTCTCTCTGTGAATTTGTTGCTTGTGTACAGGCTACTGATTTTTGAGTGTTAGCTTTGCATCCAGCTAAACTACTGATTTTTGTTTTATTAATCTACAAGTCTTTTGGTGGAGGTATTGAAGTCTTTCATGTAGAGTACCATGTAATCTGAAAACATTGATAATTTAACTTCTTCCTTGACTATTCTGATTCCTTTTGTTTCTCTCTTGTCTAATTGTTGTGACTGTTTCCAGAAATATATTGAATAGAAGTGGGGATAGTGGACATTCTTGTCTTGCTCCTGATTTTAGAGTAAAAGCTTTCAGTTTTTGACCATTTAGAGTGATGTTAGCTGTTAGTTTGTCATAGATGGTTTTCATCAGATGGAAGTAAAATCCACCTATTCCAATTTTCTGTAGAGTTTTTATCATGAATGAGCATGTAGGATTCATGATTTCCCCCTTTTCATTTCTAATACTTGAATCTGTGTTTTTTTCTTTCCTCTTTTTGAAGAAGTTGGCCAATGTTTTATGAACTTTATTTATTCTTTCAAAGAACTAATTTTTCAATTCATCGATTCTTTGTATCATTTTCTTAGTCCCTGATTTCATTAATTTCTGCTCTTTATCATTTCCTACCTCATATGAGATTTAGGTTTAATTTGTTCATCTTTTTCTAGAAGTTTGAGTTTCAACATTCAGTTGTTTATTTGAGTGTATTCTATTTTCCTGATGTGAACATTCACTGCTATAAAATTTCCTTGTAGGACTGCTTTCATTGCATTCTACAGAACAGAATACATAGAAGCAATAAAACCAAAACAGTGAATGCAATAAAGGACTTCAAACAAGCCATTGGTTAATCCAAAATGGCTACCATATTATGACTTGTTATCTTTCAAATAGCTGCGCATGTCATCAGATTTAACATAATCAAACAAAACAAAGGAGAATAAAACCCAGCCCAACAAAACAATGAAAATGATATGGTTTCCTGGCCGGGATCACTTCCTGGTGAGGCCTGGATCTCTCCTCTCCCTGCAAGTTCACGAATGGTTCAGACTCATGGAGAGAGGCTTGAGTGTGGCTGTCCCCACTCCTGCAGCAGCTGGCACATCCGCTGGTTTCCAGGCGAGGATCACCTCCTGGTGAGTCCTCCTATAAGTTCTGGTATGTTGTACTGGCATTATCATTTAATTGTATATATTAATTTTGTCTTTAATTTTCTTTGTGACCTATTGATTTTTCAGAACATTGTTGTTTAATTTCCATACATTTATATAGTTTTTATGATTTCTTTTGCTGATGATTTCTAGTTTTATTGTGCTATGGTCATATAGTATGCATGGAATGGTCTCATTTCTTCTATATTTACTTAAACACGTTTTGTGGGCTAATATGTGATCTATTTTAGAGAACACCCCATGTGCAGCTGAGAAGAATGTGTATTCTGATGTTTTGGGGTGGAACACACTACAGACACTTACAAAGTCCATTTGTTCACAGACCTGGTTTAATTCTGATATTTCTTTGTTAATTTTTTGTCCAGCTCATCTACCTATTGGTGAGAGTTGGATATTAAGGTCCCCCACTACAATTATGTTAGGGTTTATTTGATTTTTCATGCCTGTAAGTATTTGTTTTATATAGTTGTGTGCACCAGGGTTTGTTGCATGCATATTTATGATTCTTATCTTTGCTTCTTGGAGTTTTTCCTTAACAAGTATGTAGTGACTTCTTTCTCTTTTGATCAGTTAAGTTTACATTGTCTGCAAATAGAATAGCTATCTCTGCTTTTTGTGTGTGTGTGTTGAAGAATTGTTTTCCCTCCTTTGATCTTTAGTCTATGAATTTCTTTTGGGGTTAATTATGCTTCTTGAATGCAGCATATTTTTGGATCTTATTTCTTGATCCATTCTGACAGTCTGTTTCTTTTGATTGTTGAATTGATACCATTTACCTTGATGGTTATAACGATATGTATTGACTTATGTTTTTCATGTTATTTTCCTTTTGTTGGTTCCCTGTCTTTCTCCTCTGTTTAATTGCTTACCCAGTCCCATGGCTTCTTTCTTTCTATTGGCATTCTTGTGTTTGTGGTCTTCATTATTTCTAATATATCCTTCAGAGCATTCTGAAGAGCTGGTTTGGTGGTCATGAATTTCTTCAGTTGTTCTCTGTCATGGAAGTATCTTATTTCTCCACTGATTTTAAAAGATAATTTTTCAGGGTACATCATTCTGGGTTGAAGTTTGTTTTGTTTTCAGGGCTTAACAGACTTCACTGTAAGCTCTCCTTGAGCTGAGGGTTTATATTGAGAAGTCTGCTGTGTCTCTGATGGACTTTCCTTTAAAAGTGATTTGTTTCTTTTCACTAGCTGTCTTTAATATTTTATCCTTGCATTGAATTTTTGGAATCCTGATTATTGTAATCCTTGCTGTAGATTTATTATGGTCTTGGCTATTTGGAGTTCTATATGCTTCATTTATTTGTATGTCAAATCCTTTATGCATGTTTGGGAAGTTTTCTGCAATTGTTTCTGTAAAGACATTTTTAATAGTTTTTGTGCTGTCTCCAGCTTTCTCACTGACTGCAATCAATTTACGCTGCTTTTCTTTCCTCATCTTGTAGATGCTGGATTGACTTTTCATGGTCTCTTGCTATTCTGAAGATATCTTTGTTTTCCTGATTGCTAGTCACAATCCTGTCTTCTAGCTATAATATTCTATCCTTGCCTTCAATGTGCATATTTGCAATGTGATTGTTAATCTAATGAAATTCTGTTGGTATCTGTTTCATGGATTCTATTTCTTTCCTATGTTGGGAAATCATGATTTCCATCATTTTCCTGAGCGCCTCAATTTTTTTATCTGTTTCTGCTTTAATGTCTTTCATTTCGATCATCGTTTCTTTCTGTGCCTTAAAGATTATTTTTTCTATAGCCTCTTCCATTTGTTTTTTCACTTCTACTGCTATCATTTCAAAAAGTATCAGTGGGTTCCTCTGTCTCATTGTGCTCTGGACTTGTCCAGGTTTGGCTATGCACTTGGGATTGCATTTTGCTTTTGTGTCTTGTCATTTTCTACTTTCTATTCTTTATTTTATTTTGTTTTCTGTGTTGATGCTTGTAGATTTGTTATGTTAGAAAGTTTTATTTCTGACATCAATGCTTCCCTATGAAATGCCTATTCTTCAGAATGTCTTCTAGATGTAGGTGGTGCTTTGTCTTTATGATTATTCCAAGTACCTAACTTCCCAATATGTTAAGAATGTGAAATTGCTATTTACTTGACTCAGGGTCCATTCTATTAGTAAATATCTTTACATAAGGTAACCTATAATATAACTGCATATCTTATAAATAGCACCAAAACACAGAACATTAAAACAACATGCACAATATGCATGATATATCATTCAATAATATATGAATGTCTACACAGACATCAATTTATTTGCACCAAATAAATTTAATTTTTTTATTTAATATTTATCTCAGATGAGGTTAGCTCAGGCTCTTTGAAGTGGAGTTACCTATTACAGCAGTCACCACAGGTTAACCAAAGAAGCAACTGAAACAGAAAAAAAATACTTTCAAATGGACACACCAAATGATTATTTTAGAAAAAAAAAAGAATAATACAGAAAGTATAAACTCTGTCTCTTTTTTGCTAATGATAGTGGTTTCTTTTCTGCTAGATAGCATGAGGTGATGGTTGTTATGGCAAAGACATTTAAAGACTTGGAAAACGCACTTCTGGAAATAGCATTCCTTTTGCTTGCTCTGCCACACCACAGATATCCCAGCATAGCCTGGTATTTACATAATTTTTTCATATTACTTATACTTTAAGGTAGTTTCTTTTTGAAAGAGTCTATGAAGACTTCTAATCCTGGCCAGGCTAACATTTTCAGGGCTTAATTAGACGCAGCTCTACCAAAGACGACTGATGTTCCCAGAAGAGTCCTTGGAGTCAGAAGGTATCTGAGGAGAGCAATCTGAGAGCAGAGTGCCAACTGCCTATTAGAGAACCATGAGCATCCTGACTCAGTTTGAGCACTGCTTACGGGTCTAGTGTGACATTCTGAACAGCAGAAAACATAAATTCCCAAATAATCCATCCCTCCTTTTTATGACTGCAGTCATTCCTATGGTTCACTTTGAATCAAAGCTAGAAATACATATGCAGCTGTGTTACAGAAAGTATTCAGGGCTATGTATCATCCTCACCATTTTTAAAAAATTAAAAATTTCTTTTGGTCCTATTATAGGCCAAAGCGGAGCACTAAATATTTTTGTATTTTTATAAAGACTTTGCATTTTTTTAGTTTGGGTCTTTTTAGCCTGTGTTTTGAAATTTTTATTTAATTACATGTACTTCTAACCACTTTGATTGGCTTGTTCTTTTAATTTGCTTAAAATTTTATATCTTTATTACAATTCTTTATACCCTTAATATTAACATACTAAACAAACGTTTTCCATTTGGAGCTTGCTAATTTTAACAATTTAAATATTTGAGGGTCTTATTTCTGTCTCTTCCCGGAAAGCCAAGAGTTAGAACAAATACTCCATGCAAAGAGGAAACAAAAGTGAGCAGAAACAGATTAGCCATACTTCTAGCAGAAGAAATGAATAGATTTTATGTCAGAAACTGTAACAATGAAAAAAATGTTCACTATACAATGAGAAAAGCATCTATTCAACAAGAGGATATAACAACTGTAAGTATGTAATATATAATATGTATATGATTTGTATGTATATACAATCCCAGAGCACTTTGAAAAGCAAAGTGTCAAAGTGTGAGATATAGCAAAAAGCAGAGCCAGCATGAATGTTTATGGTAATAATTACCCACACAAAAAGATAGAAATATCTTTTAAAAACAAATAAGGCAATTTAATGAATTAGAGAAACAACAAAAAGCAAAGTAATATTAAAAGATCAGCACAAAAATAAATGACACGGAGTCTAAAAATGAAGGTATGCAAAACAAAATCTGACTTTTGAAAACATTAAGAAAATCAACAACGAGATGATAAAATAACATATATATATATACTACATACGTATGCACACATACATATACAGAAATCACACAAAGGCATGGAAACTAGTATTCTTTTGAGCAACCAATGGGTCAATAAAGAAATCAAGAAGAAATTTTTAAAAAATCAAAACAAATGAAAAATAAAGTGTGACATAAAATCTATGGCTATCACAAAAGCAATAAGAAAGTAGAAGACTATAGCAGTAAGTGCTCACAAAAAATTTTAAAAAAGACAAGAGCAAAGAAAATTAAAAATTTAAATAAACAATGTAGAAATTCAACTCAGGAAATAGAAAAGCAAGAACAAACCAAACTAAAAAATGTCAAAAGAAAGGAAATAAAAATCAGAGCAGAAATAAATGAAGAGACCAAAAGTAATAACAAAATATTAATGAAACACAGAATATTTTGAAAAGATAAAAAAGAATTCTTTTACTTGAATAACCAAGAAACAAAAGAGAAGTTGTATTTATGTAAAATCATGCATTATAAAAGAAATGTTACAACTAATATCACAGGAATATAATAAAATGGATCAGCAGGGACTATTATGGACTTATATTCACCAACATATTTGAAAATCTAGATGAAATATATAAATTTCCAGGTATAAGTCTCCTACTGAAATTGAACCATGAGAACATAAAGTGCCTGAACCAACAAACTGCAACTAAAGATATTTAGTGAGTAGTAAAATGCCTTCCAACAAAGAAAAAGCCAGGAGCAGTTGGCTTCACCAAAAGTTTTAATGTTACCAAGCATGAATAGAATAACTAGTTCTAATTTTCCTAAAATTATTCCAAAAAATTAATAGAGAGGGAACTCTTCCAAACTTATTTTATAATGCTAGAATCACCCAGATTTGAAATCCAGACAAGACACAACAATAAAAGAAAACTACTGACCAATATCTCTGATGAGCTTGAAAGTAGTAATTTCTCAGGGAATCAAATTAAAACAGCAAATCAAATCTAAAAGCAAAAAATAAGTATATATATCATGTTCAAGTGGAATTTATTCCAGGGGTGCAAAAATTGTTCAAAATATTCAAATCAATAAGCATAAGAATGAGGAACCAAAATCATGTAATCATTTCCGTAGATTGAGCAAAAACATTCAATAATATTTGATGACCTTTCAGTAGAAACCCTTGGCAATTAGGTATGGAAAGAATGTGTCTCAGAACAATAAATGATATATATGACAAACCCACAATCAATATCGTACTGAATGGGAAGAAGTTTAAATCACTTTCTTCAAGGTCATAAACAAGGCAGGAATGTTCACTTTCACTACTCTTACTGTTGGAAGCCTTAGAATAGTAAGACAAGAACAAAAGAAAAATATTTAAATAGGAAAGAAGGAAATTAGATTATCATTGTTTCCAGATGACATAATTTTATACATCAAAAACCACTTCCAACAAAATCTGTTAGAACTGATAAATGAATTCAGTAAAGTAAAATCAACATATGAAAATTAGTTGTTTCAATATACCAATAACAAAGCTTCTGAAAAAATCCATAAATCAATCGCATTCACAATACCTATAAAAATGTAAAATATTTAGATTAAATTTAACCAACTAGGTGAACAACTTTCACAATAAAAATCACAAAACTCTAATGAAGTAAATGGAAAAGATCTCCATAAAATGGACACATATTCCATTTCATGATTTAGAAGAATTAATATTGTTAAAATATTGTTTACTAAAGAGATTTACAGATTCAATATAATCCATATAAAAATACTAATGACATTCATCATGAGTAAAAGCACTACTGAAATTTAAGTGGAGCTATAAGAACCTGAATAAGCGAAGCAATCTTGAACTAGAAGAACATTGCTTGAGTTGTTACAATGTCTGACTTCAAAATATACTACAAGTTTACAGTAAACAACACAAAATAATACTGAGATAAAAGCAGACATAAAGCCAAGCAGAATAGAGTAGACAACACAGAAACAAAGCTATGTATTAACTGTCAAGTGATTTTTAACAAGGGAAACAAGGCCACACACTGGAAACAAATGCCCCTTCAATAAGTGGTGCTAGGAAAGCTGGATAGCCATGCTGAAGAAAGAAACTGCAACCTGTCTCTCACAATATGCAAATAATCAATTCAAAGTGGATCAAGATTTAAATATAAGACTCAAACCTCTGAAACTACTAAAAGAAAGTACAGGGGAAATGCTTCATGATGTTATCTGGGCAAGTAAATTGCTAACATACAACCAAAAGTTGAGGCAACAAAAGCAAAAATTGCTAAGTGGATTACATCCATCTAAAAAGTATCTGTGCAGCAAAGGAAATAATCTACATAGTGAAAAACACAACCTACAGTTTGGGAGAAAATATTTGCCAACTACTCATAAGAGATTAAATCCAGAATACATAAGGTACTCAAACAACTCAATGCCGTAGCAATAATTTAATGAAAAGTGAGCAAATGACCTGGATAATCATTTCTCAAAAGAGAATACGCAGTCAGCCGAGAATGGAAAACTTTCTCGGCATCACTGGTCATCAGAGAAATGCTAATCATAACCACAATATGATATCACTTCACCAAAGTTAGAGTGGCTACCATAAAATGGCAAAAAAATAACAAATGTTGAGAAAGATGCAAAGAGAAAGGAACTTTCCTATACTGTTGAAGGGAATGTAAATGGGAAAATCATTAAAGAAAACTATGGAAATTCCTCAGAAAACTAGAAATAGTCTAGACTAAATTGGTCTAAATCAGTTCCACTACTGAGCATATATCTAAAGAAACTACATTCAATATTTCAAAGAGATACGTGTGTCTCCATGTTTACTGTACTACTATTCACCTTATCTAAGAGAGAATCAGTGTAGCTCTTGCTGGACGAATAAGTGGATTAGAAGTGTAATATGAGTACTATGGATGAAGCTCAGTTGTAGAGCACTGGCCCAGCATGTGCTGGTCCCCAGATAAAATTCTCACACTGCAGAAAAGTGATATAGATGATAGATAGATAGGTAGGTAGGTAGGTAGGTAGGTAGATAGATAGATAGATAGATAGATAGATAGATATAGGTAGATAGAGGTGTGAATATTATTCAATCATCAAAAATGAAATGCTGTTATTTGCAGCAATATGGACAGAATTGAAGGACATTATGCTATGAAACTCATCAGGTACAGAAAGAAAACATTAGACATTCTTACATGTGGAGTCAAAAAATTGATCTCACAGAAGTTGAAGTGGATTTTTTGAGGGTTTTTTTTGTTTGTTTTTGTTTTTGTTTTTGTTTTTGTTTTTGTTTTTGTTTTGTACCAGAATCGAGCTCACAATCTCGCACCTGCCAGGCAGGCATTGAGGCCACTGAGCTAAATCCCCGGCGACCAGAAGTTGAAGGTGAGAACAGAACTGTGGTTACCAGAGCCTGGAAAGTACTACAGAAAAGAGAGAATAGAAAGAGGATGGTCAAAAGGTGTAAAAATGTGGTTGAACAGGAGAAATGATTTTTATGATCTGTAGCACAGTAAGACAATCATGGTTGGCAATAACTGAATATTTCAAAATAGCTAGTGGATATTTGTGCAAATATACATTATTTCACTGTTGGAAAGTGGAGAAGATGTACAGAGTACTAAATCCCTAAACCACTTCCCTCTGTCTCCAGAGATTTTGGCCATATAAAGACTTCAGTATCATATATGTGAAAAAAAAAAAAAGCAACAAATGAAACCAAATGAATAGAAAGTTTTCCCAAGGCCTCATCTTTTATACCTGATATGCATCTCAAAAAGATGCAGCTGACTAATTGAGGATTTGTAAGTCTATGACTCAAAAAATTTAAAAGAAGTATTTAACCAGGGGCAATGTGTTAACAGTACTCACCAGAAACAAACGATCATTGTACTTAGGTCACTCTGTTAACTTTAATTCAGATATCTATAATGATGTCTATTATGCCCATAATGGACATAATATAAGAGATCTAAGGTTTATATTATTATCATAAGAAGTGAACGATCTATTGTCTGATGTTAGGTGAATATAAAATTTAGTATATTTAAAATATATAAAAATATTGGAATACTAACACATTGGCATTAAAACTAATATTATTTTCTTCCTTTGCTGGTTAATACAAAATATCTCATTATATTTTAGATGATATCTACATGGTAATCAATGAGGTGCTTAGATCATGTTACAGATAATTTGTTTCTATAATTACAGCAAATCATCAAATATTTAGCAAATACCTACTGTGAAATGGGCATTGTGATTTTAAAAATGCCAACTTTGGGCATTTTCATTATGCAGTTTGTCTATGTACCTTAATTAAAGCTACTCACATTATAAAATTCTCCTATCTTAACTGCAATTAAGTGACTTAAATTAAATAACTAAGCAAATGCTCGTTGAGCTGTTGTTGTCCTCAACACTGAGCTAGTTAGAGTTAGTACAAGAAAATAAAAAAGTCTTTGTTCCTTTCATCAGATTGTTAGCAATATAATTGGAGAGAAGAGACTTATACAGATGAAAACATAAACATAAAGGAGACTTCAGGGAATAAGCACTGCAAAAACTGGAAAACATAGGAAATTACAGAAGGATTGATTTTAATTGCACTTAGGGAAAACTGGAAAAAATAGAGTAAATTAGATAGACAGATACCTACATAGATATATATACAGAGAGAGACAGACAGACAGACAGATAGATAGATAGGTAGACTTTTTTTTTTTTCAAGAAACCATCATGGTCATATTTTTGAGCACCTACTCTATGAATGGTCTTGTATATACTCCTTTAGTTCTCACAGTAACTCTGAGGCTGCTATTAACGTTGTTATTATTTTATAGATGAGGATGTTGAGGCTCAGAGAAGTTGAGTAACAACCAAAATTATTGAACTGATAAGTAGTAAAACCAAGATCCAAGCTCAGTACTCTACCCATCCAAACTGGGTGTTTGGAACCACAATGCTTACAATAAATAAACCAATTGACTTTAAAAATGGCATTCAAGACATGAGGTAAACTTGGTGAGTACAACAGCCAGGCAACAAATAGCTCATTCCAATTTTTATTCAACTTGAGTTTTGATACAAGAGTATTTATAAATTTGCATGCAGGGTGTATGGAAGCCATAAGAATAGGACAGGATCCCGGCGCTAAGAGAAACCATTCTCATCCCTTGGCCCGGAAGGTAGACTGGGGAGCAAATATTACCAGTCTAGATGGGGAAAGTCCTGTGAAATGGAGTGCTTGGCAAGATTCATGATTATTAATAGAAAGGAAGAAGCTGGGGAAGTATGTTTCCCATTTCCCTCTCCCTTTCACTCTTACTTCCACCAGAAATATCACTTAGGTAGTTTATGCAGATCACTCACTCAAGGCCAAGGAGAACCTGAGGAATAATGAAAAAGCAAGGAAAAGAAAACAGCTTTGGATGTTCTGACAGAGTCTTAAGTGTGCCGCTAAAGATGTAGTTTTGTTGAGAATAAAGAAGAGTGACATCGAAGAGTGAGGAAACTATATATGGAGATACCACGGTGCAAAAACCGTTTTCATTAATGTGGATAAAACGAAAAGTAAAAATCACGTTAGAAAAGAATGAAGTTCTGGCAGAAGACTTGATGGGCCAAAAGCTCATCAATAGCAGAAGGGCGTCCTGGTGAGCTGCCTGCGATACTATCGGGGAGCGGACGTGACATTCATTCACACAGGCAACACGGCGCAAGGTGGGTGCCCGGGGCAGGCTTCTGTTTCCTACGTTTGCCCATTTGGGGATTTATTTTCACAGAGTAACATTCATACCTTCTTTCATCATCAAAGTCCTTATGTAACTAACTGATTTATTACAAGACTGACAAATGCTGAGTGGGTTAGGACAATAGATCACATACCTGATGATTCAATTTATGGTATTGAGGGGAGCAAGGACAGAAATTAAAAGATAACTGAAATAAGATTTACTGTAACCAACAATTTTACAGTAAATTTCTCAGTACACTCATGATGTAGGTATCATGTAGATAATATTCTTTATAAATAATAAGAAATTACACAAAAGAATTTAAAAATGTCAATAGTAGTGGAAACTGAATTCACAGGTTTATGTGTATTATTCTGAAATTTAGTAAGCCTGATCAAAACCCCCTCAGTACAACAATGTATAGCTTGGTTTAAAATAAAATAAAAATTTCAAGACATACTCAATCCTTAAAATAATCAAGAAAGGTGAATTTAAAAAAGGAAAAGGATCTAGTAGGTAAAAGGATTTTCCTTAAGATGAAGTATGTTAGAACAAATGTTGAACTGACTTATTTATTTATTTATTTTTATTTTATTATTTTTTTGTTTTACTTTTTTGAGACAAGGTTTCACCATGCAGTTCAGCCTGGCCTCGAACTCACTTTATAGCCCAGGCTGACCCTAAACTCATCTCAATCCTCCTGCCTCAGCCTCCTGAGTGCTAGGATTACAGGAACGCATCACCTTGAACTGATTCTTCTATCATGCTTCTTCTGAGCTGATAGTATATTCTAGTCTTAAATAGCATAATATCAAAGGTTAATTTCACACAGAATGAACTTTCATAAACCTCTACACCACTACATGCTTATAAAAGCAGCTTAGTTCCATAAATTCACACACACACACACACACATATACACACACACACACAATACCAATAAAAGACTAGTGATGGAAGTTGAAGTTAAGAGAAAACTAAAAATTAAAAAGTGCATTTCAGGACTACAGCTTTACAACATCTCTGATTGATGGTACCAAAGTGAAGAGGTCACTGGAATGACAATTAAAAGAACTGGAAAATGAATGGGCTAAAACCAAGTAATCTGAGTGCTATTCATTTTAATATCCTCCTATTTGGAAGAGTGACCTTGCTGAGAAATAAATTGAAAAGCCTGGGACATGACAATAACAACCAAGTGATATTTTCAGCACAAGTTGAGGTAGAAAGATTTTTGTTTAAGAGATCAAAGCACTATAACAAAAAGAGTCAAATTCTGTTAAAAAGAATCTAAAATTTAGAAGCTTTAAACTTTTCTAGATACATGATAAGTGAGTTTGTCCTTTAAATTAGTGCTATAACCGTCAAACAAAGGAAGTTTTCATCTTCCTGTGGTAGTGTGTAATCAATACTGGTATTACTAAGGGCAGGAACAGAGGAAAGATGAAGGTGTTAGTTAACTTATGTAAATAATAAAATGATCCATGCTGAGCAGTTAATTAGTGTCAAGTTCCACAGGAGGAAAAACCTTCCTTCACTCAGTTTTCAGAACAATGTTAGTTCATGTACCAGTAATCCACTTATTGAAGGAGACAGTGGCCTCTTGGAGAAGGACCTTATAAAACTTCCATATGTATGGATGAAAAACCTAATTGTGTATATAAATACTAATGTAGCTCATTTCTCTCTCAAGAAACTTGTAGCCATTAACTAGGGTGACTATGTACTGAGGTGAGTAGGAAATGTAATTTTTAAAAAATTTAAATTTTTTTTATTTTGAATTCACACACAATGACTGAACATATTTATGAAGTAAAGAACAACAATGTAACATGTTTACAATGGGTACTGATCAAATTAGCTCAGCAACTTCATCTTCTTGTACATTTATCATGTATGCTTAGTTTGGAATTTTTTCTTCTCATTCTTTAGGAAATTTTATATAATAGGTAGTTGTAAATTACCCTTTTTATAACTTTTAATTACTAGAGAGAACTGTCATTGCTAACAAGGCACTCAAAATGCTGACACATGTCTGTGTGTATTTCGTGCATTCAGTTTACAAAAAAGCAGTAATAAAATTTTGTTCGATTCTGTCTCACAATAAGTCCAATAGGTCAGAAGACTCTCCTGGTATTCATATCCTAATCTCTGAATGTCTATTTGGAATAAATGCTCTATGTAACTGGAAAAAAGAGTTCTTGCATTAGTGGAGCAACATGTAGAGGGATGTTTACTGTAACATGTGGAACTATGTGGGAGCTTCTGGAACTTTCCTGCATAGAGGTCAAAGGAGGAAATAAAAAAAAAAAACTATACCTGGAGAATACCTAGAGATAAGAGTATCAAAGTCATAAGATGTAAGACTAACAGTCTCAACTGAATGACTCTTACAGTGATTTTGTTTGGTCCCCAATAAAAACCAGAATGTACCATGAGTACATAAAATGGGAAGAGGGCTAGTATACAGACAATCAACCAATAGTCTCAATAAGTCACAGGAAGCATTATTGCTGGATATGGAATTCTTACTATTACTTCTCATGTTAAACAAATGATTATTTCCATACACATCAGGAGAGATAATCAAAACCAGTTTGTTTTTACAAGACAATGACAATAGTATATATTAATGTTTTTGCCACAAAGTTTTGTTAATTCTCTGTCATAAGTTCTATCATAATTTAGTCTACAGGAAATGTATTGACTTGATATTCCCCATAATATTGGCTTGATACATTATATTGATGACATCACTATCATGCTAAGTAGATGTGTAACCATAAAAGTCAAACAGTTTACATGTCCTAGTGCTTGTATTTTGGAGGGATTAATATAAAATACTTTTAATATTCATGGGACTGATGTAACATGAAAGTTTTTATTGGTCCACTTAACTGAATTTTGCAGGAATGTCTAATAAAGAAAATTTAAAAATGTCCAGCCCATGTATCTTACCACTGTGCTAAAGTTATAACATTTAATGTACTTCAGTCAAATTTATAGGTAGATTATACCACACATCAAAATATTGCTTTGATTCATTTATGGATTAAATTATACAGTAAGCTCTTTTGAATGGGGCAGAGAATTGAAGGTTTTGCAACAAGTTTAGACTATGGTACAAGCTGCCCTATATATTGGACCAACCAAAACTGAAGATCTAATTATGCCTGAAATATCCGAAAGAGGTAAATACACTGTTTCGGTTCTGTATTAGGACCCAATTTTAAAAAATAAAAGAACAAACTCAGTACAAACTCAAGGACATCTGCTTTTGGCCAAGATGTAACAACAAAGGCCAGAGTTATTCTGTTGCCAGAAATCAATTAAAATGTCAGACAGAATAATTAAAGCACTTGTTTTTAAAATGTGGGAAGCAAAAAGAAATCAGTGATCCCAGGAGAAGTAAAACAAATTATGAGACCACCAAAATTGTCCAGTTACTGCCTTGGGACAATTTAATGATCTCAGAGGAGGGACAAGGAACAATGGCAGAAGTGCACAGAGACCTTGTCTCATGGGAATAAAAATGAAATCTTAGGGAGATAAAACTGTCCAAATAGCAAAGAAAGAACTTCAAAGAGAGAGATTTTAGGAGATCTTTCAAATGTTATAACCAGGTCTTCAGTTACTTATTGATCAGTATAGGCAGGCGATGGATTTACTTAAGAAAACAGCAAATAACAAAGGAATTAAAGATATCTGTGTGTGTGTATATATATATACACACAGAGAATAGTTCCCCACAGTATTTCCTATTCTCAGTAGCCAGAATAGGGTCATGGACATAGCATACTGAAAGAGGTTGACTCAACAGTGAGGCAAAATTAATGCCCAAATAAATGCTGTTCTGGTCTCACCTAACAACATAAAAACAACAGCCAAAATATTCAACATATTTTTAAGTAATTTACTGCAATTATATTTAACAAGGCCCTTAAACCAAGGTCAACAATATGAACACAGATTCAAAATACTCATTTCTGGACAGAAGAAAAGTCTTAATTTTTTTCATCTACTAACAAATTTCTGGGCAAGTAAATAAGTAGAAAAATAAGACCAATTATTTGAAGAAAAATCCATCATTAATAATGACCCTAAAATGACATGGATGATTGAATTAATTGACAAGGACATGTTACAGACATTACAGCTGAATTCCATGTGTCAGCAAAACTAAATGAAAGATTATCATACTATGTAGAAATATAGATTACATAAAAAGACCTAAATTGAATTTTTAGAGATGAAAATAATGCATGATATGAGAAATACAGAGGATTACAATTAACATCAGATGAAGCAATGCAGAAGACAACTGGTAAACATGAAGAAAGCAGCAGAAACTATCCAAAATGAAACACAGAAAGGGAAATACTTTGAGCAATGATCAGGTCATTGATACTGTAAGAAAACATTCAGCAGTCTAACATGTGGATGAAATACCTAAAGAAGAAAAGGAAAGAGATAACTGAAGAACTAATTGCCAAAACATTACCATGAAGTATGAATCCTAAAAAATTTAATATCCAAGTACAAAATATATGAAGAAAACTACAATAGTCCATAACAATTAAATTGATTAGAAAAATTAAAATATTTTACTTTAAAAACTTTGCATTATGAAAAACTGAAACATATACAAAAAAAATAACAGAAGAGCAGAATAGATTTCTGTGTGACCATCACTCGGTTTGAATGATTGTGGACCTATGAACTCTTATTTCATATATATATATCTGTACCCACACATCTTCCCCACCATCTTGGAGCAAACTTCATCCCAAAACAGAAATTCTCCTTAATAAGAGAAAAATATATAAACAGAAGAAGAGAAGAATGATAGCAGACTCCCAGTGAGTAACAACGAAAGCCAAAAGATTGTGGGATATCATTCAAAAATGCACTAAAAAGAAATTTGTCAACCAAGAATTATATACACAGCCAAAATTACTTGAATGATAAAAATAAAATAAGAATTTAAGCGGAAAAAATTCCAGTTTATTAGTGAATTTACCTAACAATCCTACTCTTAAGTATAAATATCCAGAGGGAATGAATTCAGTGTGTTCAACAGGGATCTACATTCTCATGTTCATGGCATCAATAGTCAAAATAGTCAAGAAATGAAAACAATTTAAATAGCCATCAGCTGAGAAGTGGATAAAGAAAATGTGAAACATATACCCAATGGAATATTTTTCAGCCATAAAAAAGATAAAATCCTGTCATCTGTGACATGGATGGAACTGGAGGTCATTATGTTAAGTTGTTAAGTAAAGTAGCTTGGCACAAAAAGATATTGTCTAATTTGCTGCATATGTGGAATCTAAAAAATTGATCAATAGAAATTGAGACTAGAACAGTGGTTACTAGAGGCTGGGAAGAAAAAGGGAGGAGGAGGAAGATAGTTCTATGTTATAGTTAGATGGGACAAATAAACTTTGGTGTTCTACTGCACAATCATGTACCATGAGTACAATGTACCGTATATTTCAAGTAAAGCTAGAAACAAGGATTTTGAATGATTTTACCCTAAAGAGATGATAAATATATAATGAGATGGATATGCCCTGATTTAAACATTATACAATGTATGCATATAAGGAAACATCACACAGTACCACATAAATATGTACACATTTTGTATATGAAATAAATATATAAATTTGTTTTAGAGCATTCAAAACCCAAAAGCATTCATCACCAGCAGAACTACACTACACTACAAGAAATATTACAGAAAATTCTCTTTTCAGAAGGATCTACACCAAGGAATATAGAAGACTAGAAATGGTAACTCACTGCAGAAACAGTTTTCCTTAACAGTATTAAAGATACTTAAAATACCCACCCAGGCTGGAAACGGTGAAGACTGAAATCTGAGTCCAGCTCACCAGAACCCTTCTCTCTGCCTGATGCCAGGGCTCTCTGCAGCCTCCATCCGTGAGCTCTGGCCAGGATACCAGCTACAGTCTCACCATAACAGGCCTGGGCCGGGCTCCGAGACAAAGCTCTGCGCTCACTTCTAAACCCCGCCTCCAGCTGGCTGTGAAGCAGGAGGTCAGTGCCAGTGGGCACGACCTGTCCATCCCGGCCAGCATCCCTGCCTGGACCGCCTCCCAACCCTGCGCCCACCCCCAAGAACGCCCTCTTCACTTCTACTGGCTGCAGAGCCAGCTCGTTTTTGATAGGCTGGCCTGGCTCTGACGTCAGATCCGGGTGACAATATGGTGGCCATGGATCCCAGAGCCCTGTTAAGCTGTTCTGAACACACTCTGCAGGACACATCATATCAGAGAGCTTCTTTTTTCCGCTTTTCTTATTTTTAAAACCTTTAATAAATGTAAAACCCCAGTGTTTTGCTCTTGTCCAATTCTTTGAACAGAACAAGACCCTAGAGGGGACCCCGGGGCACCCCAGTACCCGTCTATGGGACCTGAGTTGAGGAGGTGACTGAGGCAGTGGACCGCCTGGCCTAACGCTTCAGTAGTTGCCAGTGCTTGGCCTTAGCGATTCTGGAGCTTCCTTCACCACCGGATTTCACTGTGGCAAGCCTGAAAATGAGTTGGAAAACCTAACTCTCCTTCCTTCAAGTGAGAGCTGTGTCTTTTTATGCTGCTTTCTTGGATGAGGAAGTGCCTGACACAAACAACACTTTACTTTCAGCCTTCCTCAGTATGTCTTTTTGTTTTGTTTCACTAAAACAGGCACTGTGGTTTCTCACTTGATTTCTTTAGTTCTTGTGAAGATAGCTGTTACATTTGATGTTTCTTTGGGGAGAGGATGCCACAGGCCCTTGGTCACTGTCTTACTCTGTTTCCCTCCAATACTACTTTTGGAATTAGGGTTCATACGAAAATTAAAGTGTAAGGTGTCTGAGTTTCGTTGTCCTCTTTGAAAAGAGTTGTGCTTCATTTTGGCAGTTGCCGACAATATTCATGGATCATTTGATCACTTTAGGACAGTTTTCAGGGTTTGCTTGGGCTGCTTAAGTGTGGCGTTTACTCCAGAGATAACTCTGACCTATTACTTAAAGCAGGGCCCTTCTGAGTCCTGTACTGACTTAGTGATCTTGTTTGTATGACTGGTGATCACAGTGACATCTCATCTCTGGTTAATCAGAACTCAAACTCCTAAACTTATGTGAATTCAGAGATTTCGTTCGTTTGTTTGTTTACACATCATCATTTGTTGCTTTGTATAGTGGAGCTTCATTTAGTGCACATACAGTTTTATACTTAGCAAAAATGCAGAGATTTCTAAAAGGTATTTTCAATGCAGATCCCTTCCTTTTGGAATTCTATCTCATCTTAGATTCCAATTTCTGTCTTCTCAGTTCCATAAGGCTTACAGGCTGCTTGATGTTTCACTTTCATTGCCTGTATGTCAAAATTGCCTCCAGGAAGGAAGCCAAGGGGATTGGCCCCTACTTTGTTTTGGAAATCTCATTTTGTTTATTGTCTGTTCTCAATATTTAAAAAGGTGTCTTACTTATTTTGTTCAGTTTTGTAACTGTACACATTAGAAGGTTAGTCTGTTTCTGTTCCTCTATTATGGTCAGAAGCAGAAGCCTAAGAAACCATTTTTAGCATAACGTCCTTAGATACTATTTCATCAACTAAATCTTTTGAGAATAACATGCTTATTTTCTATTTCTTTGAATCTTACGCAGTCCTTATAATAATTACAGTCGGTCTTCACTTATCTACAGAATCCACGTGTGGATTCAATCAACCTCAGGTTGAAAACACTTGAAAAATGCAACTATTCTGAACATGTACAGACATTTTTCTTGTCATTATCCACTAAACAATATAGTATAACATGTATCTACATTATATTTATGAATTACCAGTAACTTAGAGATGTTTTAGAAGAATGTGTATAGATTAATAGAAATAAGCAAAGTATGTGGTGAAAATATAAAATAATTTTTTATGGTAAGAAAAAAACTTGCCATTATTCTGCCATCAAAATGCCCTCCTTCTCTTGTCAATCTTATCACTTTCTGAAGTAGTCTTGAAGTCCTCATTCAAAATGGTCTTTGTAAGGTGTTAGCAAAAACTTGATGAGTGCTCCTGTTGAGCACCAGCCAATGGAAGGACAAATCCATATGTACATTGCAGCAGTAGGTTCTCATTCACCATATTCACTGGGTCTGGCGCCATGTGACTTCTGTTCTTCCCCAAAGTCAAAATGACCATGAAAGTGAACATGAACTGATACAAGACATCCAGGAAGCCACAGAAACACAACTAACAGTGTAAAACAAAAAACTTCCACAGCTGCTTCAGAAATTGCCAAGAAAAACTGGATGTGTGTGGTCATAGCAAGGGGGCGCATTTTGAGGGAATGTAATGGCAAAGTGTCTTTTAGTGTAAAAAAAGGAAAAAAAACTTACCGACTTCATTTTTTTAACTGTTAATGAACTGTTTGTTTTGTATAGATACACGCAGCCCACTCAATGCTGCCCATATTGGATGCAGTCCTTGGCCACGGGTCTGCACGTCCCTTTGTCACAGGCCCTGTGCTGGCAGAACACTTCATTTCTCCCCTTGGTTCTTCACTGTGATCCCCATGTTGTCTTCAAAATAAAGAAACACCCCCACCTTTTCTCTGGTACGACTTCTGCTGTTGGATCACCCCTGTTGATGCACCTTCTTTCTGAGCTCGATTTGGCCTTCTTGACTGTGGTCATCGCCATGTCACCTACCCCAGCAGCTGTGAGAAGTCTGTTCAGCCACCCCTTGATCACCTCCACAGAGATGATATACAGATTTTTGGCTCCTGTGTTGTCAGTACGGTTGATCAAGGCTCCCACCGGAACTCAAGGACATCCAGAATTTTGCACCGGAGGACCCACCGCGTTCTCACTTCAAGATATTGGACCCCAGACAGAGACAAAAAGGAACTTCTCGACTTTAAGCAGTCACTGTATGTTTCAGTCACATTTCACACAGGCAAACACCCCGCCACTTTATGTAATGAGCTTGAGCTTCAGGTGTTTGAATTTTCACGGGTTTCGCAGAACCAGACCCCTGTGGTTATTGAAGGACACCATACTTTAATATAGTAACTGCGCATTTGCATGTTTTCCAGATCTTGTTGGTTTCTTTTTTTTTTTATTAGTACGTGCTTGTGATATATAATGATTCCATTCCAGTGGGGAGTTGGTGCATGCACAAACTTACCTTAATGCTTTTGTCACCCCCTACTTTTTTGCTCCTTCCCCTTTCCATCTATCTCTTGGTCCCCTTCCCTTTTGCAAAAGATCTTTCTCCTTAATTCCTATTATCTATTTTTTTATTTTTCTCTGTATTTGTAACATAAGAAAAACCATGCAATATTTAAGCTTGTGTGACTATTTCAAACTTGGCATGTTTTCAAGGTGCATCACTTTTCCCACAAATAATTCAAGTTTACTCTTCTTCATGGCAGAGTAGTACTCCATTATGTATAAATACCACTTTTATTCAAATTATAGATTCAATCAACAAATACATATGAGACATATTTTCTGGGAAATTTTTAAGCGACACTGTTTAAAAGACAATGGAGAGATTAATCTTTGCTAGAAAGTTGTCCAAAGGAAAGAAGACTTGCCATTCACTGAGACTAAAGACTACCTCAAAAATGATAAAATGCATCAGCAAAATACAAGGAATTTATCAAAGATGCAGTAAATGTTGTGTTGCCATCTGAGAGAACATTCATTCATGGCCATCTTTCTCTCCAGTTGAAAAAATTACAAGGCAACTCACTATCTGACATCAACCTATACAGACACAAGAAATAGTTGCTATGACTCAGTGGCACAGTTCCTGCCTGGCAAGCACAAGGTCCTGAGTTCAATGTCTAGTGAAAAAAAAGAAAAGATAGTCACTATAAACTCAAATCAGTTGTACTGAAATATTTGATAAATGAATTAGGAAAATTTAGAATAAGGAAATAAATTAAATATAGTCTATGTAGTCTCAGTCAGTGAACAGTTGTCAGATTTAATTATGCAGACTTTATTTTTTGTCTTTAAATTCAGAATTTCTTAGTAAAAAGAGAATGGTGCAGGATGAAGTATCTTTGTGCAGAACTATGTCCTTACATGTGAATTTTTCATTGTTCTCATTTTCATTCACTTGCCCTTTGGGCTGGTCTCTGGAATTTTAATCTAAAATAATTGGGGAATTAATTTTCAAAGAGAAACAGCATCAAGGAGCATGTGCTTGTAGATACTATTCTGATTAGGAATACATATAGGAGAATGAGGAGAATGAAACTTGATCATAAAGCTGGCATATTTAATTTCTGTAATTCTTTCCTAATGCTATGATTTGGCTCGGACAAAAAAGAAGAGGGCCAGGCATAGCACCTGCCTGGCAAGCATGAGGTCTTGAGTTTGATTCCTGGTACCAAAAAATAATAATAATAATAAATTAAAAAATAAATAAAAAGAAGAAGAAATATTGAGAGAATGCAAAACTATACAAAATGATTCCTGCTTGCTCACTAGTGTAACAAATGCATTATCTAGGTAGGCTAAATTAAGGAAACACTATGCCAATATATAGTGCTCCAGATTAAAAAATTAATTTGCATCCAATTGAGATTTTTTTTAAAATTAAGTTCACAAAAGAAGACAGGAACTAGTGAAATGGAAGGTGGGAAGGAAAGAAGGGGAAAAGAAATATGCTTTTAATTATTCTAGTTTTTCTGAAAGATATCCAACTATAAGAATTACTAAGTACCAAAATTTTCCCAGGACTACTGATTACATTTAAAAGATATATATCAAAGAGCCAGAGATTTAACTCAGTGGCACAGCACCTGCCTGGCATGTTGTGAGTTCAATCCTTAGTACCAAAAAAAAAAAAAAAAGTTACATATCAAAGAATGCTCCTCTAAGTTCACAGAATTTATATTTTATTAGCAGAAAATTTAATGCCACTTGCTGTACTATTAAAAAGTTGTTTTGTAATAAGTTGAATGCAGAAGCACCTGATTAAATTAGAAATAGAGGAAGTAGTTCTAAAAGTTGAGCTATATATTAACCTCTGAAATAGAGAAAAATGTTATAAATTGAAATAAAATTTTATAGCTATTGAATTACTATCCTTCTGCTATCTTTTTGTTGAACATAATTAACTTTACAAAAAATAATGTCAAAGAAAAAACAAATAGAGATCTTCTGTCATTCTAAATGAGCCATATGTGTACATTTTCACATCTAAATGAGCCCTATGTGTGTATAAGCTCAATATTTATATTGCTATCTGTAGAACTTTTAGTTAAGGCAAGGTTAAAAATTGAAGATTGGAAGTACAATTTCTAAACTTGTTTCAAAGTTGAATTATATGAGCAGAGATCAAAAATTTGATTCCAGTATCAAGATTAAACTTTCCAAATTTATAAATAATTTTTTTGTTCCATATTGATGATATTGGTGATGTGTTTTGGAAAAACAGAAATTACAGGGTTTTTTTGAAAAATTTATTCACTTATTTTTCTTTCTACTGATTTTCATCTTCAGTATTTGTATTCAGTGGATATTTCAAAATAAATAAAGCAGCATTTATACTTAGAATAATTTAAGTAAAAATTGAAGGTCCTATCAAGTTTTTCGCAATAATTATTGAAAATGTTACAAAGAACATTGCATTGAAAAAAGCTATTTTTATGTTTTATAGTGGTGAAAAGTATCATAATGATACAATGAAGAAAAAGAACTTTGGAAGACTGATATTTATATAATTTTTATAACTCTCCTACATCCTCATATAAAACATGTATACATCTAAATGTCATATATATATGTACATATGTATGTATGTATATATATATATATATATATATATATATATATATATATCTCCACAATGAAAAATTGTTCATGGTGATATTAAATTAGTCTTATATCAAGTTAATTTCCTTAAAATTTATTTCCAGTTGCTGCCTATGCATTATGAGAAATGTAAAACCCTGTAGAAATATTTAGATAAATAAAATTTAGCAAAGATCTGACTACAACACAAGCTATTTTGGCCAATGTGTTTATCTCACAATGACCTGAAACCTGGCTCCCTTCAGTTAGCACATAGCTCTTGAAATTTTCATAATAACCACATATTATATAGCCCTTAAAGTGTGTAGAGTTAGTCTAAATTCCTTAATCTGATGGAATTGTGATAATTGAACAGTTGGAAACACATTTTCCTGCAAAGTTAAACCAATGTAAGTACTTCCTTCTGGATTAACTGACAAAACTTGAGCACAGAATGGAGAGAAAACCTCATTTATTTTGCCATATATTACCATTCCACTCCACTTTTTAATAAAATGTTCATCAGATAGTGCAACTTTCTTTGGCATTTTGAAGAATAGGTCTATTATCAACAACATGTAAATTTTTTCTCTTCCCAATGATTGTTTTGAAAAGCTTAGTCATTGCACTAATGGAAAACATCTTCCAATAATTAGAGAAAAATGACTTGTACAATGACAAATTGCTTAAAGTAAAACTAAAGTGTTTGTGCAATATTTCTTAGACCTAGCAAATATTAGGAACTTTGAATATGCAAATGCAAAATACATCTTCTGATTTTACATAATATTTTATGGCCTGAAGCACACAATTTTATATGAAGTAATGGCATTGTAAAATGAAAAGCACAGATTTGCCAGGGAATCAGTTAAATGAAAACACTTTTTAAATAACTGTTTTGAAAGTTGAAATACGTGTTCTTTAAATTAATTCACAGTTCTGAGTATTTTGAAGAAGCTCCAAATTCCTGAAAATATGTAAAATGTACTTTGCTTTTAATCTATCCATAATTCCTACAAATTGAATTACTTTGTAACTGTTGTTTTCAGTGTCTTTAGAACCACAACCAAAATAAAATAGGATTTTAATTAGTACCAATCCCTTAAAAAAGTGAAATATTCTTAAAAGCCATTTTATCAAAGAAATATTGGTGTTAACTTATTACCAAGATTTTTTTATTATCTCAAATGGATTTCTTTCCTAAGCAATTCTTCTTTCACTGTCTCTTAGAAACAATTCAGTATGTAAAGTAAAGCAGTTCCTAAAGTTATTTCTAAAAGTTGTGAAGGGCTTTGTCCTAACCATTCTACTAAAGACTTGCAGTTATAGTAATAGCAGTTATCTGGTGACAGTACCTTATTGCTATCACTACTGCAACTTCCACAAACTTACTCATTATTGGATTGAAAGCTGGTATGAGGCAAGACCAGAATTTCCAGTATATGGAATTTTTGTGCTGATAAAAGTGCTAGATAATTTAACTTCTACTGTACAACATTAAGAGCCAAATATAACCTACGCTGCAAAAAAGGAAAAATATACAATCAGTATTGGAATACCTATTGTAGATAAGATGCTATGCAATCATCTAGGAATGGATTCTGATCATGAAACCTATTAAGAAAATTAAACATATATGCATGCAAATAAAATGTAAAGTAAAAGAATAAATATGATCCATGAGAGACAAGGGTTCATGCTCTAAAAATGTAAAGATATTAAGATGGTTTCTAGCTTAGAAGCCAGCAGCAGGCTGTCAGGGAAGACTTAAACAGCAGAAATCATCTGTTTACAGACTTAGCTGATGGAAAGAATCTGGACATTAAGTTTAAAGATACCCAAGTTGAAAAGCTCTTTTAAAAAATCACATAAACTTCATGAGGATGTATTCAAGTTATTTAGAAGTGTTAATGAATATTTTTACTATGCTCCATAAGGACAAAAAACTATGTCTTTCTATCTATGTATCTCTTACAAAAACTACCTTGCTTACGGTTGTTGCTCAATAAATCACTGCTAATTTAATGAAGCTCCTAATGTAAATCTACTTCATCTAGCAATTACGTAATAGTAAATAAATTATACACACTCTACCAAGAAACACTGTGCTTCTATTGTTGAATTTCTTTACTTATGTTACCAACTCATATGCTAGGGAAAATAATTTAGTTGTCAAATAATTTATGGTACTATATTCCTAGATTACCATCAATACATAAAAATTCTACATGTTTAGTAAGAACTGGATTGCAATAGCTCAGGCATTTTACATTTTGTATTTCAGTGTTTTATAATGAAACTGTCAACTTTTGTTCCATTTGGGTAAATAGACAACTAACTTCACTTTATAACACAGACTTCCATATTTATGTGCACCATGTGTTGCAAATAAAGAAGAATTGTGAATATTAGAAGCAAAAGAATATTAGCTCTTTTAGCATAAAAAGCAATAGCAATCTGTTTGAGAGCTTCAGGAGAGATTATAACAAACTTATTCTCAATCATATTTATTACATCTATGGCACATGGAAATCTACCGTTTGCCTTTAGGACAGTCTCTTCAAATTTCTCAAAGACAGTAAATAAACCTTTTATTGTGGATGCTATTTTTGTTTTGAAATATTTGGAATTCTGCACTTGTTAAAATATTTCAAGAGCAAAGATGATATGCGTAGCTGGGCAGTGGTGGTGCACAGAGGATTGCTGCGAGTTCCAGGCCAGCCTGGGTTACAAAATGAGTTCAAGCCAGGCATGGTGGTGCACTCCTTTAATCCCAGCATTTGGGAGGAGCATTGTGAGTTCGAGGCCCGCTTGGGCTACAACGCGAGTGCAAGGCCGGCCTGAGCTACATAGTGCGACCCTGCCTCACAAAAGCTAGGGTTGGGAGTTTGGCTCAGTGGCTTAAGTGCCTGTCTAGCAAGTGTAAGGTTGTGCTGCAAAAAGAAAAAAAAAAACAAAAGAAACCAAAATGAGTTCAAGGCCAGCCTGCACTGCATAGAAAAACACTCTTTCCAAATAAAAGACAAAAAACAAACGAACAAAAAAATGGGATACCAAACATCAATTTTGATAAGAGGAGAACTATAATATTTTACTAACAATAAACTTTGGTATGAAATAGTCTATTTAAATGGTATGTGATTTTTCATTTTTATTATTTAAATTACTGCTTCATTTTTCCCCCGAAGCTTTATAAATTTGACAAATGACAGTTTTTTGAAAGAATATCTTTAATGTATCTTTAGCCCAGAATCCAATAACTCAAATTGACTTATTTTTCATGGAGAACTGAAGACTAAGTACCATAGCTGGCTCTCTCTTACTGAAAAAAATAAAGAAAGTTTAAATGTAGGATAAATCATTCTAAATATTCAGATAGATGTATATATTTAACAATGGCAAAAATAGAAGATGAAAATAAAACCATAAAACAAACAAACAAACAAAATCAGGTGAAGACTGTATAGGAATGGAAAACAGTTCTAAGTGCAAACATTCTAAAAGGTCATGTGCCTTACCTGGATGGCCTTGAATTCTGTCTATCAATGGCCTGATCATGTGCAGAGAACACAAGAAAAATACTGAGACTGTCTGAGCTGTAACTGTCTAACTCGAGAAGCCCTGTACACTAGGATTCTAGAGCTCTGCTTCCCTATATAGTGGCCACTAACTGCAGGACCCACAATACTAACAATCTATCCCACAATCCCAAGGAATTCTGTTTCAACATGTCTTCATCGTAATTAATTTTTATTTAACAGTCAGTATGCAGATCAGTTATTTGAAGGTTTTAGCTATGTTTGGAACAAGTTGAATGTTCTTATCTACTTTTTCAACTGTAAATTTTTTAAAAACAGAAGCATGTGTGAAGTTTTGTCTGTGTAAATGTACTATCTACACTGATATGCTCTAGGTATAAAGACTCATGTTTCAGAGATTTAATATACAAAAAGAATATACAGTATGTCTCCAGTTTATGGACATTCAAGCTGCAAACTTTCACAGTACAAACAGACCTCACCTTCAAACACTGGTAGACGTGAACAAATCGAGGAGGTAGTTCACATGTGTACAGGACATTGTCACAGTTGTCAGCTGTGTGCGCACTGTAGCATGTGACAGTGGACCTCGTACGGTGCTCAATCAGAGCTCAGGGTGTCTGGAAGCAAGAGGAAAAGGTTTGCATCTTATATGTGTGTCAAAAGTGTGTAAGACTCCCTTTTTCAGACCAATGAACAAATCTGATTAATGAGCATTCTCCTTGAATGGAATTCATTCGTAAGTTGGAAACTTAACTGTAAAATCTTCATTACAATTTCTATGTTCATTACTTGTTAAAATAGATGAACAAAATAAATTTTATCTTTTTTTTATTTTTTAATATCAGTGTCTAGATAGATTAAAAATAAGTATACACACACACACACACAAAACTACCAAGAAGTTTATCTCCTTGAATTTTTGGGATAAGAACAAGAGAAAACAAACAAGCACCTCTCACATGAAGATTTTGTGATCTGAATTCATACTAGCTCGGTAATTGGAAAAAGCAGAAAGACATTATTCTCATTTAAAATTGTTCCTACTTGGTAGTGTTTCCAAGAAGCTGGCAGAAATACACATAAATTCTTTCTATAGAAACATAAACTTCATGAACTTCTGAGGAATATAAGTTTAAATCAAAACAGAGTGCCATGAGTAAGAGTGAGACAAAAAACAAGCAGGAAATCAAACACGTAAATATTTTTGAACAGGAAATATCAGACAGAGAATATTTTACCATACTTATCAAACAGAGAGTTACAGATTATCTTATGTTCAACAGATATTGTTCTGTGCTCTGAAAATAAACCAGTGAGAAGAACAAAGAAAGTATATTGGTATCAAGGCGCACATACAAAGAGAGTTTTAAAAAAAGAAAAAAAAATTTTGACAAATTTACTTTTAAGATCTAATTTATTTTACTAGACTATAATGAACCAAGTAGTATCTCTTCTATGGATTCAGAAAAGCATTCAAATGAGCTGAGCAAAGGGGTTCTACAGGAAGGAAAAGACTATGCTGGCTCAGGTAACCTGGGATATTTCAGTTGATTGTTGAGAATCTTCTGTTTTGTTTTTGTTTGTTTGATTTTGTTTTCATTTTATTTTAAGCTGAGCATTCTGGGAATTTTCCTGTTTTTACGATTTCTGTTTCACTACATGGCACCGAACACAAGTAACTCCATTTCAGTCAGGTCTGCTAGGGCCTAGTTCACCACCTCAGTCTAAAACAATTGCTCCCATAAATTTTGTTTTCAACAGATAAATCTAAAATTGTTCAAAGTTTGTTAAAATATGAATTATAAAATATTCAAACATGGAAAATAAGAATACAAAATTAATACTAACTTAGAAAAGGCCATGGCAAATAGGAAAGAGGTAAGAAATTATAAAAATAGCCAGATAGATCTTATAAAAACAAAATTCAAAGATTTTAATATGATGCCTGTTAGTTGACTATGCATAGCATATACAAATATATACTATAATATAAATGTGTCATTGTTATCTGTGTATGATGCACAGAGAGGCAAAGAAATTAAAATAAAAGAATTTAAGAGACATGAGAAAGTTCATATAATAATTCCAGAATAGGAGAAAAGATAGAATCAAAAACAATAATTTTCAAAAATCTCATTGCTGAGATTTTTAAAAATTTTGTAGGATTATCATTCTGATCTGAGAAAACTATTACACAGAGCACAATGAAAATAAAAGGAATCCATACAGTTTAATATAGTAAGAAAAATATGGTTTAACATAGTAAGAAAAATTAAATACCAAAAACAAAGGTTTAAGAAGAGCCAGGAAAAATTTAAAAAGAAAAATCCCCTGCATAGGAGCAAGGAAGAAACTGAATGATAGTTCCTCAATAGCAGGACAATGTTCAGATAAAAAATAAATGGACTCCTTTATTTGCTCAAAGAAAATAACTGTCAAACTGACTGTAGTTGCATGTGCCAAAAAAGTAACTTTGAAGAATTAGGGAACAAAGGCACTTTCCAGAAACACAGAAATTACAGTTTGTAGAAAATAAAACTAAGAAATTTAAAAATTTTCAGGAAGGAAAGTAACCCAAAATAGTTGTCTGAAATCCATGAAGGAATACTGAACTGAAAACAAGATAAACACAAAAGATAATCTAAACATTGACTGCATAAAATATGAACAATATTCAAATAATAAATACAAATATTAAAAAGCCTAGGATAACTGTAGATTAAAACTACATTGACTATATAGCTTCTCTATGAATACAGGTTTAAAAACTAAAAATACACACACACTGAAAACACAAAAAGAAAAATAAGAAATCAAAGAAAACTTAGGAAACAAATAGAAAGTATGATAACAGATGACAGAAACAAATCCAAAACAAGCTGATAATAACAAATATATATATAGAAATGTTTCATTTAAAAGCAGACTTTCCAGATGAAGAGAAAAAACTGTTGCGATTCATTTAAAACATAATTACAAAGAAGAATATACAAACACATATTGAATGTATCCATATTAACTCCAAAATATGAAGCAAACTAATAAAAATTTTATAAAAGGCAGTGAAAATTCACCTCTAATATGTTTTATTTAATTTATCTACATCAAGTAGAAAAATAAAGCTCTATAATTAAAACATTTAGTAAGTTAGAGAAAAAACACAATTTACAAATTTGAACTAATGGGACATGACAAATGGACAAATGGAATAGACATTCTTTTTAAGAATATGTAGAATGTTATAAAAATTAACCATTACATAAAGCAAGCATCAACAAATTGGAAAGATTTATACATTAAGACAGACAATTTATTAATAAAAATTCAAATGGAATGCTTCACTAAAAAATATGGATTGTAGAAATATAATGAAAAATAAAAAATACTATTGGAGTTACTATGAAAATATTATATAAAAATCCATATATCATGAATATTTACAAAAAAAACTTCAAGCAATTCTTATAGGAAAGAAGAACAATTAAAAATTATACATTAAGGAACTGGGGATTTAGCTCAGTGGCATAAGTACCTGCCTGGCAAGCACAAGATGATGAGTTTGATCCCCAGTACAAAAATAAAATATATATATATATATATATATACACACACACACACACACACACACACACACACACACACACTAGACATTTAAGGCAAGAGATCAATACCTGAACAACTAAGGAAAAATCTTTTAAAGAAAACAAATGCAGTGATAAACATAAGAGGAAAATTTGCCAAAGACAATATGTATAAAAGTATATGTATGTGTGAAAAGCTACAAAAATGAACACTTGGTTATCTGAAATGCATTATAAATTTTACTAAATTCTGCTTGAAGTGGTGACTATAACAAAAAGAGACAAAGTGTTAGACAAATGGTTGACTTTAGGATTACAGAGGAAGCTGGGTTGCTACTGTCTGCCCTAATTAGCATCTCTTACAGATAGGTTTCTTTTTAAAGAGGATAAAACCAAGCAAAATAAAACTGAATAAAGTCACTCAAAACAAGACAGTGTAACTGACACAGGACTTCAAAACATGATAGCAGGAAATCAACAATGGCTACCATAATGCCTCTTGTTGTCTTCAAAATAGCTGCCCATAACTTCAGACATAGTAAAAATCAAACAAAACAGAACAGAGTGGAACCAATAAAAACAAAACAATGAACACAATAAAGGACTTCAAAACAAGATAATAGTGAATCCAAAATGGCTGCCATAATATATCTTGTTATCTTTGGAATAGCTACCCATGACATCAGGTATAATAAAATCAAACAAGACAAAACAGAATAAAACTCAACCAAACAAAACAATGAAAGTGATACAGGAATTCAAAACAAGATAATACAGAATTAACAATGACTACAACCTTCAGAAGAAGAGCCCCACATATGCCACATTGCATATTGTTATTCTCTGAATAGATGATCAGACTACAGGCTTTAGACCTGTAAAGTTAGTGAAACATTAAACACTACAAGCATTAAGTTGTATTTTACCTCAATAGCTATCAACACAGTCTGTATTTCTCCAGATCAGTTGTTTCCTTTTGAGGGAGGGGGAATCTTGGCTCTTCTTGTCTCCCGGACCACACACCAGCAGGAGCTGGCATCTGGTTCTCTCCCCAGCCATCTGTGCATATTGCTGACTTACAGGGAGGGCTTGGCTTCTTGCTGTCTTCTTGTTCTCCTGCCCCACAGTCTGTGAATGGTGCCGACTTACAGGAAAGAGCTGGTGTCTGGCTCTTAGGTTATTTTTTGGATGTTCTTGGCAGCGGGCGAAATTCGCATCAGTCAGAAACATTTGACCCAGAAGAGCATGTCAATGAATGTACAAAGACACTTGCCTCCTCTCCAAAGTTTATAGTGCATCTCAGTGAAGTCAAGACTTGTTTCCATGACCTGAGACATAAATGGAACTTGACTTTGTCTAGCAATTATTCTTGGTGTTCTATTCCAATTTGATTTTCATCAAGAGGTAGACTGATCAAGTCTGGTAACAGAAGCTCAAATGAACAACATTGGAAATGAAAACAGAAAATCACATATTTTTGACTGAATCAGTTATTAAACAGACAAGATATCAAAACTATCCTATAGCCATTTAATTTTCCAAACTTTATTCAAAAATAAATAGAAACTTTCCAAATCCCATTAACGTTAAGATAAATGAACTAAGAATTTAGTGTTTTCCCACAAAATTTTGTTGGAGAATGCAACTGAAAATCAAATAACTGGAGTTTCACACAGCAGTATAACTGTATTTAGAAGTAAAGAAATCTCTTGCTCATTATAAGGAGCTAGTATAATCTGGATAATCAAGCCTAAAAATAGAAGACATGAAAAGAAAACTATAGAAAAACATCACTCATAAACACAAATGCAGAAATTCTAAAAATGTAATGAAACTAATTTAAAAATAAATGAAAAAGATCTATATTGTGACCTAATTGTAATTTTCCTAAGGATACAAAATTAGTTTACCCATTAACAAATAATTAATTTAATCTGCCACTTTAAAAAGCAAAAGGAAAAATATAATTATTTCTGCAGATGAAAAAATTTAACACTTACTATAAAAAGGAATCTTAGTATCTCTTAAATACTGACAGCAACTAATACAATGTTGAAAATTTGAAATTGTTTCTTTTACCATCAAAAATAATATGTATGTGCTACTATTTAAATTCTACTATTACTCTTCTATTCTTAATGATGCATTAATATCAAACATTTAAAAGCCATTATTATTAAAAGATGTAAAATAGTAACAAATAAAATACACTATTCATATGTAATATTTTTCTGTGTAGAAACCAAAAAAACTATGTATAAGTTCCCAGAGTAAGGAATATAACAGTCCTATCTGTATTAGCATTAAAGAGACTTCTTAACACATTAATAATAATCTGAGAATATAATTAAAAATGAGAATTATTAAGAGAATCAGCATTCAATATTTCATTAATCCCTCATGGATAAGAACTGCAAACTCTCAAAAAAATAAAAAGCAAAAAATATTTAAAGACACAGGAGAGTAGTCAAAAGCTGAGAGACACTGGCAAGGTTTGACCTTTGAGGAAAGTGCATCCAGAATAAGATGAATGATTATTGGCTTTATTTCTAAAGACACTCAACAGTCCTTGTACTGCAGAGATTAGAACAGAAGTTTGAGTTGGCTGAGGATGGACCCGACTGGAAACTGAGTGATAGAACATTAGGAAAAAAGTCACCAAAACAGGGAACTCTAAAGTCTACAGTTCAAATCTGCACTGATCTTAGAATTGCACACATACGGGACAGACACTGAAAGGACCAGGTGGAAAACAACTGGCAAACAGCAAAAATTGCATAAGAGATTTCATCTGCTCTTCACCATATGGAAGCCAGAGTTCGAAGTACGAGTTTCCCAATTTGAAGGGGCTTGGTAAACATTTGAGGCTTCCTATATAATCAGCAGCCTAGTAAATCATGGTGTGATCCATTATTGACATTTTCAAGAAGAAAAAAGATTAACAGGAAGGAAATTTGAGGTGATACAAATAATGAAATTAACTAAAGAAGAAAATGTTAAAAGTCAAAATAGTTATATATCCTAAGGCTTAAAAGAAATACATGATCATAAATATTAAACATATAAGAAATCTCAGCAGAGCAATGGAAATTAACCAAATAGAATTCTGGAAATAAACCAAATAGAATTCTGGAAATGAAATTATGATAACTGGGAATGAAAATTTTGCCAGACAAATTTTACAGAAGATTATACACAACAATAGAAAAGATCAATAAATTTAATGTTCAGTCCATTGAAACGATCCAATTTGGAGAAATGAGAAAAATATATCTAAATAAATTAACACAACCTAAGTGAACTCTGGAACAATATTAAAAAGCTTTTCCTATGTGTAAATAAAGTGCCAAGATAAAAGGCAGAATGGAACAGTAAAAGTATTTCAAGAAAAATGGACTGACTGATAATTTTCAAAATTTGCTGAAAACATTAACATATACATGTAAAAATATTAGGAAATGGAAAATACAGAGAAACCTATACCTGTGCATAACATAATAAAGGACAGAAAGCAAAGGAGAAACTTAGAAATCAGCAGACAAGAAAAGGAAAACTGAAAAATGCCCACTAATAAGTATAAAGGAAGACTGATATTTTTTTCTAGCAAAGACACAAAAAAATAAAGAAGAACGAAATGCATTGGAATACTGCTTTTAAAATGATGAAAGAAAAAAAATCCAGCCAACCAAAAACTCTAACTTTCAAGAAAGAGGGTTAAAGACATTTTTATATAAACCAAAGATAAGAGAATTTATCAGCAAGACAATATCATACACACACACACACTCACACCCTGATATCAAAATCCATCGAAAACTAATAAAGGCCCAGGGTTGTCCCTACCAAAGCAATACGGCATGAGGACACAGCAGTAAGAGGTGAATGTCTGAAAACACAGAGAAAAACCAGCCTTGCCAGCACCTTCATATGGTTTAACAGCCCACAGAACTTCAAATTTAAGTGCTTTGAAACAATTTTTTGAACAAGGACTGGATCTAATAGATGGGACAATAAATACTGAAAAATGCCCTGTTGATTAACAATCCAAGCATCTGGGAGAAAAAGGAGACAAGAACTACGTGCACACAGGGTCTGTCACTGCGGGGTGCAGGAATCAGTGGGTCATCGAGCTGCTCCCAGGATCCACACTGCCACATCACTCTTACCAGCCTGCTGGGGTGGGCGATGGTGGCTATGGTGCAGGGACTGAATGCTGACGACTTATCTGAAGCTATATAAAGACAACACTGTTTTAACAAACGGGATGATATACATTGTGTCATTTACTCAATTAGAAAAAAAAACTGAGCATTTCCTTTAGAACATGAGGCCAGATCATAATTTATTTCCCCTGGACTGTCTACCTGCTACATTCACCATTTTCTCTATTTATCTACAGTGCTTCTGTCTGTGATGTGTTATGCCTGTGACTAAATGAATGAGCTAAAATCCAAACCAACAACTTCCAACTACTATTTGACAGACATTTTCAAGGGATATTAAATTACTAGTGAGATTTAAATGTTGAAATTTAAAAGACCATCCAAAATTATACAAGGCATCTAAAATCTTTGAGTAGAAATTTGCTGTTTTATTTTATTTACTGCTGAAAGCATGGAGTTGTTTGAAGAATAAGTGAACCTTTTTTTGAAAGTCTGAAGTGAGTTTGATGAGAGAGAACTTGGAAGTCACTGACTCTAGACATCATTTTAAAAATACTTAGTTGTTTTTCATTTCATGCTTCCTTTTGGATCTTGCCAAAGGTCTTACATGTAAGCACCATATTAACACAAAACATTTTTGGTTTTACTATTCAACCCAACCAACAAAAAAATAGCACTGTCTTTGAATAAATAAGCCAATGATTCTTGTGCTTTATCAGATAGTTCTGTATTAGAAAAAAGAAAACATAGAGGAAAAAGAAGACTAGAAAGGAGGAGATTCAGAGACAAGAATAAAATGCAAGAGACTAAAGACATCATAAGGTAATTAAAATTATTTAGCTAGAATAGGTTTTATATGTTCAATAACATATTACGTATAGTAGATATATATACATTTACTACATATATATTTATACTATGAAGAGCCATCTTTAATATACCCCATTTTCACTGGATAAACAGTAAGAAAACACTGGGAAAGAATAGCCAGCTAAAAATACCATGATACACTTATGGTCATAAGTGTATCTGTGGTTTATAATTGTTCAAATGTGTGTTTGGTGCCAAGTAACAGAATGTCCATCTGTACTCAGTGGGCTTCAAGTAATAGTAGGATAAGTATTAAAAACATTCAATTTTTCTACTTAAGAACAAATACAGAATTATGTACTCTTTGATGATGTCATCAAACATCAAAACTCATGTGATCTATCATTTTTTGAAGAATTTGCTTTCCCAGCCAGATATAGTGGTACATACCTGTAATCCCAGCACTTCAGAGGCTGAGGCAGAAAGATTCACATAAGTTCAAGGCCAGCCTGTGTGACAGTAAGCTAAAATTCAGCCTGAAATATATAGTAAGATCCTGTTTCAAAAAGAAAAAAAAAGTAAAGTGTTTGCTTCTCAAATCTTAACTGGAAGATAGCTGTGGCATCCCTGATATTGATGCCCATTTTCACTATATATGAGCATAAATATGTAAGGGAAAAGTGGGAGATATTTGATGTATATTGCCTTTTTATCAAGAAAATAGTATTTCTTCAGTGCTTCTAATAGTTCTACTTATATCACATTAGTGTAAAGCATGTCACAGGCTCTCCTCTATCTGCTCTGTAGCTTGAGAAATCACATATTAAAATGTTTAAAATAAGTGTGTGAGAAGGTAAAAGGGAGAGGTAAATGGAAAAAAACCACTGGATTTCCTAGTGTCTACTACAGGTACAGCACTCTCATGTTTGTGTAATTTAGAATTTATGCCTCTGTCTCCACAAATAGAACATATCTTTCTCTCTATCTTCTGATACTTAAACAGGAATGTATAATTTAGGCAATGTGTGATATATTTACCACTGAAGAGATGCTCTTTTCCTATCTTTTCAGAGAAAATTTCACTTAGTTACTTGTGAACACAAGTGCATAGCTGTTTTAGTTTTATATTTTTTTACCTTAGGAACCTTTTTACACATTGTTCCAGTTTGAAGCTGCAGCTAAGTGAACCCCAGTGAACAATTACAGCTCGAATTTTTCTGTCTGGAGTAGGTGGAACTACTTAAATAAGGCAGCCCCAGACAGGTTCATTAAATATTTTCTGTCCCATTCTTCCCCTTTCACACTTCCTCATCCCTCGGGACACCTCAGCACATTATTAGGATCCATGGTGAAGATGTGCACAGTAGTCAGGACATAGCCATCAAATAAAACAGGCCCTCAAGTCAAAGTGGCTTCAATCATTTAATTTTAAAAACAAACATTTTTTCAGCCATGCAACTTAAAATTCCAAGAGGACATTCACTTTAAATACCCGTGGAAGAATCAGCATATCTCTTGGCTTTGTTTTTCCCTATCACCATCATCCTCAACAGCTTCTCCATTGCAGATGGCAGGATGGCTACTACCATCTGTGAATCTGCATCTATACCCTACACAAAAAGAAAGTATATGATATCCAGTAGTTCCATCACAATGTTCAGAAATAGACTGACTTACGAGACATGCTCTCCCAGCCAGGAAGGACCTTGAGAGACATGATTTCTTCAAGAAGGTCCTGCAGAATGTTGTACTCCTTTGAATAATTCTGTGAGATTTAACAGCACACCCATTCATTTAAGTGACACACTCTTTCACAATCATGAGAAGTTATTTCACTAACAAATATGTTGGAAATGGCCTCATTGTTTTTATTACAGAATCTACAGAATCTGCATAGTGTTGATCACTGGATGTGAGTGACATGAACTTCCCTAGTACATTTCTCCAAAGAGGTCGTCAGACAATTCTGGACTCTTCCCTTATTGCTTCCTTCCCACAGTCTTGAAAATATCCCTCGCCACACACGTATGTACCATTCTACTGAGAAGACAAAAATGATTTCTTTTTTTTTAACATGTGTATGCATGTATGTCCATGATTTGTATAACTAGATAATAACAAGGAAGGCATTATTGTGTGGGCTTTGTGGTCCATGATCTTTGTAATTCGTGAAAGTGTTGGAGGGAGTTTTATGTTGAGGCTTTATTGGATACTCACGTTTTGTCAGAAGTATAACACAGAGAGGCTCTGTGTGTGGCATGCAGTATACTCGTAGGTTGATGGTTTTTTTCTTAAGGGAAATGCACAGGGAGTGTTTCATGGTAAGTTATTTGAAAAATGCCGGTGTGGTATGTTAGTGGTATCTGAGGCTATTCTGTGTATGATGATCATAGTCAAGTATTTAATTAACTGTACAATCTGCGTGAATCAACCACAATGAGCCACTGATTAATGGAAGGAACAGAAGCCATAAATTCTATAAAATCACGGAAGAAGCAATGCAACCTGGAATCCGAGTGGGGTGGGGAGCGGAGGTAGGAGGATCAGAAGTTTGAGCCCAGCCTGGGAAACTTAATAACTTAGTGAGAGTGTGCTTCAAAATAATAATAAAAATAAAAAGAGCTTGAGATTTAGCTTGGTGTGAACACCCTGGGTTCAGTGTTCAAAACTGTAAACAAACAACCTGAAGTTTTATTACATCACGCTGGCTGAGTATCAGTTATGTGTTGGTGCAAATGTCTATGGTAGACACATGATAAGAATTCCATATGCACACTGACTCTTATTAAGCATGCTCCACAAGTCATGCCCTTTTTGATACTTGGCTGTAGAAAAGCAAGAAGCTACTTGTGGATGTGCAGCATGCATGGATTGTGTGTGTCTGCCCTGATCTGCTCTCTTTGCCTTCTGGAAGGAGTCCAGGTCAGTGTGCAGTCCCGTGGCTCACAAGGAAGTGCTAAAGTTAATAAGTTCAGACGCATGGGATTGTTTATTTCTGCTCACTTGTCTTTGCTTGTATCCTCAAAGCTGTCTAACATATTGCTGTTTCCAGTTTCCAGTTTCTCCTTCTTCCCTTC
>RJWM01014272.1:0-50779 GCA_004363535.1 Dasyprocta punctata | reverse complement strand
TGCCTTTATTTCATTCTTTTACTCTTTCCATGGGCTACAGTTCTCGTTTTAGATTCTTCTTGGGTCCAGAGGACCCATCTCCCTCTTTTTTCCTTCTCTCTGTTATTATATTAGTTTATATTCCAGCATTTTGATGGTATATTCAGGGAGCCTCCCTGTCACGGTGTCATCTGGGCGGCCATCTTGGAGGAAGTCTCATAGTGATATTGACACGATTAACATAATACTATTCCTAATAATATTCACCTGCTAATATTTTAAAAGACACTTCCAAAAATGATGCTTAAGAAACCCACAATATTGTTATTACACTTTCCTGAAACAGTAATTCCATAACATGGTACAATATCAGAATTCAAATTTCCAACTGTAATATGGCTGGGGATTTAGCTCAGTGACACAAGCACCTGCTTGGCAAGCATAAGGTCTTGAGTTCAATCCCTGGTACCAAAAAAGAAAAAAAAAAGTATCATTGTCAAATTTCCAACTGTCTCTTTTATGTCAAAATATGTTTTAAAGTTTTTTAAATGCAAGATTCAAATAAGAGCCATATCTTTTTTTTTTGTCTATAAAGTCTCTTGGTGTTTTAGTTTATTGTTCTGCAATCTCTTTCCATTTCTTTTATTTCTTTTGCAACTTTTTGTTGAAGAAGCTAGGTTCTTTTCCCATGTAGATTTGCTCTCATCTCACCTTTTGTTGACTGTGTCCTGTGGCAAGTTCATCCTGTTTTGTGCATCCTGGCTTTCTAGTCAATTGATGGTTGGATCTAGGAACCTTATCACATTCAGGCTGTATTCTTTGCCAAGCTCACTTTGTAGTCAATTGTTCCTTCCATTTGTAGACACGCTCCTTCTTCTAGTGCTGGATTCTGGATCCATTTGCTATTTGGAGTATCCTATCTCTTCTTCATATATTAGCTGGTATACTTTTGTTACAGGCAACTGAGTTAGTTAGAAATATTATAGGCAGTCAGACAGGGCTAGCCCCTCAAAGGAGCCAGCATAGAGGACCAGATATCTTGTGACCTTGGAAGAGATACACACCTCTTGCTGTGGGCCAGATCTCAAGACAGAAGGCAAAATAAATGCAACCACACCCTAAGTATAAGCATTAGGGATTAGGGATGGATCATCTTGAGAAGCCAGGAATTACCATCCCAATCCCCTAATCCGTAAGAATGCTCACTTACTAAGTGACTCGCTTCCCCATTTGTCCTTGATTTGGTCAATTTTACCTAAATAATTAATCTCATTGGTTGACCACAATTCTGTCCCACCTCAAGCCCATCTGCCTTGCGAGTTCCCAGTTTTCCCCAACAGGGTTTTACTCTATAAAAGTCACTAAAAAAGACAGAGTCTTTGGCAACCCACCAGGGACCCCTTCTGTCTCTCAGACAGAAGTTTTCTTTCACTCAATAAATATTTCTGTTCTTAACCTCCGTTGTTCCTAAAATTCATTCTTCAATTTTAGAGAACACCAACTCACACTGGACATACAGTAGGTTGGGAGTTTCATTCCCCTATATCACTTTCATTAAAAGAAACATCCCCTCATCTACTAGTATAGTTATACACGGAAGGCAGTTAAATATTTGATCTTTTCCCTTTATCAATTTTCAAAGACCATGATTTGTTTTCTATTGACAAGGACCAGTATTTTGGTATTATATGAATAAACGTATAACTATGTTTGATACATTTCAATCCATTGCAATTACAATTATTGATACTCTAAGTTGTTCTGTCTTTGGAATTGAGAACTTTTGTATTTGGCTCCTAAATCCACTAGATAGGATTCTAGTAATCTTTGATTATTCCCTTTCTTTTGGGTTTGACAAGAGTGCTAGTTTCATCTTAACAGATTTCCTGCCCTGAACCTGGAATCAACAATTTTTTTCAAGGAACCCTAGTTTCTTTAGTGAAAAGTAATACATAAGTGGCATTCTGCAGGCTAGAGATCTCCAGGGCTACTCAACACACCATTGTTTCTTGGCCTTTGCCATCAGCACTAGAAATATGTGTATACTAAAGAAGAACTCATAGAGGGATTTATAATTTAACTTCAGAGCTATGGGGTCTTACTTAACCTCAGGCATATTGCATTCGTATCTCTTCTCTCACAATGAGAATAGTGATTCTCAAAGACTTTAATATTTGATTGAAAAAGTTTGCCTTTAATAGTTGATCATGTTTACTAATGGATTCATTTAACTAGCAATAATGTTTCAGTTGTTCTTAGTTTCAACCAAACTCAAAGATCTTATTTTTCCTTCTTTTTTTTTTTTTTTTTTTTTTTTGGCACCAGGGATCAAACTCACAACCTTGTGACTGCTAGGCAGGCACTTAAACCACTGAGCCAGATTCCCAGTCCTAGTTTTTGAGACAGTGTCACACTATGTAGTTCAGGCCAGCCTTGCACTCATGTTGTAGCCCAAGCGGGCCTCAAACTCACAACGCTCCTCCTACCTCAGCCTCCTGAGTGCTGGGATTAAAGGCGTGCGCTACCATGCCTGGCTTTAAAGATTTTAAAGATATTCTTTTCCTAAAAAATATTTTAAACTGAAATATTTTATATCTATCTCAAAACATTATTATGATATTCCATTTCTCTTATAGTACTGTTAGGGATAAGTAATGTTAGTGATAAGTAATATTAATTTTCCAGTTTAGGATCTGAAGTCCAAAAATGACTTGATCGTTTCCATAAACTCCATGTGCTTTGTTCATTCAAAACACGTGACACTAAATCACAGTGGTGACTATCTATCCTAGAATTTTAAAAACAGTCTTGTGTAACAGCCTAGTGAGGGGTTACAATGGCATTATCATAAAGAAAAATAAGGCCAAATTCTCAGTTCCTTTTCAGTAAGATAATTCCTATTATCATGCTAGTGGTATGTGAGGATTAAATGCAAGTCTCTGATAATGCTTGAAGGGTAGTTTTCTAACTAGTCTTCTCTTACCTTTCCCTTTAGAAAAGACATAGGGAACTCAATAATCTGTTCAAAGTTACACTGTTAATTGATGAAGCCACAATAATCCTCTAACTATAAAAGGTCAATGCATGTTCTTTCCATTCAGATAAACCAGTGTGTATGTGTGTGTTTGTGTGTGTGTATGTTGCTTGATGAATAAGTTTATTGGTCTTTGAGTGAAAAACCTTCATAGAAAATGTGGTTTGACTCTCAGCAGCCTACTCCTGAGGTTTTACAACACATGAAATACACACATACCTAGTTCTCACTTACGTGCATTATATAAATATAGAGAGATGATAAATAAAGGATGAGTATGTAGACAGCTAGACAGTTATATATATTTTAACAACTTGCCTTTGAAATACATGCCTCATTTAGATGATAAATCTGAGAACCAAATTTTCTTTCCGGTTTTTTTTTTTTTTTGGTACCGGGGATTGAACTCACAACCTCACAACCTCATGCCTGCCAGACAGGTGCTTATGCCACTGAGTGAAATCCCCAGCCCTACTTTTTGAGACAGGGTCTCACTATACAGTTCAGGCTGGCCTTGAACTCACTTTGTAGCCCAGGCTGGTCTTGAACTCACAATGATCCTCAGCCTCCCAAGTACTGGGATTAAAGGCATGTACCACCATGCCCAGTTTCTTTCCAGTTTTGAACCTTGTTTAATTTTCAACTTGTGCTCAAGAAGTTTTAAACTGTGGCCATAATGTCATATATAGGAAACAAAACAAACAATTCAAAATCAAAAGTCATATCCTAAGGAAAATTAAACTGATCATTTATGGAAAATTGACCTAATAATCATTCTGATTTCACCTCTTCCAATCAAAATAAACTACAAGGAAAAGAACAAGCAGATTACACACTGCAAGAAGTGTGCTGATTTGGGTCATCTAGTATCTAATGGAGCAAGAACTAGCCCTGTAGCACACATTCCTGAGGCAGGGTGGGCACTCCATCCTCACGTTGCAGTCATTAATATCAATTCCTTACAATTCGAGTGTCTACTGGATACACTTTCAGGCAAGCCTATTTGTTTTGTAATACATTACACCTCACTCCTGGTAACTATAAGGACTCACCTGTCACGATCTTGCAAAAGAAAACAGTACTAAGATTTATTTCTTGGTAGATGTGAAGACAGTAAATGAAATTGCATACTTCCAACATATCACTGCACAAGTGTGGAATCCTGTGAGTGTACACAAAAGAAAACCAATGAGACGTATCTGAAAAGTAGCTGCTGTACTTATGAGCTAATCACACCTCAAAGCGTAACAGTGTTTAAAAAAAAAAAAGAAACAGAAGCAATAAAATCCTATTATGGATTAATCTTGTGCCAAATTTTGTTTTTTAATCAAATCTATTTTGAGCTAAAGAAAACACAAAAATGCAAATGAAGGGCCTGATCCTCCAGATCCTGTGAACATGTAAGGGCTGATACACTTCAAAGCTTTTTTTTAAAAAAAACTCATAAATTAGAATCATCATACAACACAGCAAAACATATTTATTTGTAAACCTTTTAATTTCATATTCCATGTAAAGTTTCAGCCTAATAAAAGCTTTTACTGGGGAAAGTTTTTACATCTTAAAATTAGATGTTTAGTCAATAAACACTGATCTAATTAAATGGCTCCCATATGTACCATACTCAGCCTGCAAGTGACCATTCAGCTGTTTCATGTGGCAAAGGAAACTAAACAAGAGCAAGAGCTTGCTCAGGAGTCTGTGCTGTCAAATGTGCAGTGCTGTCCTCTTCCGACACACAAACCACTTGAACACAGAGGGTGGTGAGTGCACGGAAGGGCTGTTTGTGCAGAACTCCTTTGACGCTTACTGTGTGTAATGTCATAACACAAGACACGCCCCATGTCTCTCCTTTATCTATAAGCACTTTCTGAGGCTCAAGCTCCATCTCCTTCTCAGTCCAAATCTCTGCCTCTAACGCTGCTTGACACATTGCAGGTAGTGAGTAAAACTTCACCTATGAAAGAAGACAGCAGGAACTCACTACCATATTCAAAGATGGGAATGGTGGTGCACACCTGTAATCCCAGAGCTCAGGAGGCTGAGGCAGGAGGATCACTGCAAGTTTGAGGCCAGCCTGCACTACATAGTGAACTAAAGTACTACCTGCACTACGCAGCAAGACGCTGTCTCAAACCAACCAACCAAACAAACAAACCATATTCAAATGTTACTCACACAATGTCCACATATGCTTGCCATTATACAACATGCTACATAAAGTTTAAAAACACAGTGAGAATCAGGTGTGGTAACACATACCTGTAATCTCAGCACTCTGGAACCTGAGGCAGGAGAATTACTGTAGGTTCAAGGCCATTCTGGACTATGTAGCGAGACCCTGTCTCAAACAAACAAACAAACAAACAAAAAGACAGAGACCTAAGATCATAAAAAAATTACAAGCAAAGAGGAAATGAAAACGAAGACTAAAAACACGATTGTTATTAAATTTGTGCTATGAATAGTGGAATGCACTGGAAAGAGAAAAATTAGTGTGAATTTTACAGAGTTCCAGAAATGTGGAACTGGACTGGGGATGTAGCTTAGTGGAGGGGCACTTCTCTACCATGGCTTGGATCCCCAACTCAGCACAAACTTACTTTATTTATTTATTTATTTATTTTTGGTACTGGGGATCGAACTCATGTCCTCGTGCTTGCCAAGCAGGCGCTTATGCCCCAGAGCTAAACCCCTGGCCCTTAGCACAAACTTTAAAAAACCATTTAAAAGGTGGTACTTTTCACCCACAGAAGGAAAAGCCCTCTGCTTTGAAAACCCATCCTTTCTCTCTATTTTGCTGACACGTAAACCCATAGAGAGCTTATAAAGCAGGGCTACCCCAGTCTGGCAGAACTTCTAGTAAAGTTGCATTTCTGTGTACTCTACAGTCTCCTTTGATGACAGAAGTCTGCTTGCCTTCACAGCTCTTTCAGAAATGATTTAGGGCCGAGGATATAGCTCAGTGGTATAGCGCCTGCCTGGCAAGCACTAGGTCCTGAGTTTGAGCCCTGGTACCAAAAATAAAATAAAATAAAATAAAATAAGAAAGAATTTGGTATTAATAATAATGAGAAATTGGGGGAATCTAAATGTCTAACCCAAATGTCCAGGAATTTGTTAGGTAAATTGTGATATGTTCACCCAATAAAATCATATTCAGGTATTTTAACTAGTGCCAAAAGTTAATATGTCTCGTACAGATGAAAGAATATTGTAATATAGTCTGACTTAATCTGTGTGATGTTTCTGTTATACTTAAAACTAACAGAAAATCTAGAAGAATATATAAAGTTTATTATCAGAAGAGTCACAAAGGGAAGCTGCTTATCTCACAGAGTCCGAAGGACAGAAAGTGACAAAGAACCAAGGACTTGGTAAACCCTTCTGTTTATTATATTCTTGAGTTTGTCTGCTAATTTTCCTCCAGCAAGTTCTACTTTTCCTATGTTTGTTTTATAATAAAATTTATGAAAAAAAGGGATTTCCAATTTAAAAAATGGGTGTTTTTCTCTATAACTGAATATGACCATTAAGAGAGCATCATTCTGGCAAACAAACTTCAGAAGGGGTTACCAATCAATAAATACCATATTTATTGAGTGCCTATTATGTGTTAAACCTGTTGCTAAATCTTGAGAATACACTGGCGATGAAATCTGGTTCCTGCCCTGAAGGAACTCCTGGGTGCAGAGGGGAATAAAAACTAGAAATTCACGGATGGTGTGGCAAACGGCAAGAGATACGAACGGTAAGGCACGAGCAGGATCTCCAGCCAGAGAAGCCAAGGCTGAAGTTGAGCCCTGATGATCAAAGTCCTACTAATAATTTTAAAAATGAGCAAACACCTCCTTGTCTGTCTTCTGTAACTGAAAGGATGTGTACTGGCCCAGGGTCTTCTCTGAACTGACCCCATTGCCCCACTCAGTGTCCCCAGTTCCTGGCTCAGGGCTGATGGGGGCTCTCCAGTGGCTGTAGCTCTTCCCTGTGCCTTCAGGCAGCGCTGGTGTCCTCAAACTTTTTAGGCTCCTGTGACTGACCTTCTACAGGTCAGAACATGTCCCATCACTGTCTTCTATCTGAAAGTCTAACCTAAGATCTTCTAGAGTTTTGAGTCATTGCACATAATTCTGTCATCAGTGAAATACAAAAAAAGCTATTTATTCCATATACTTCCCCTCTTGTTTGCATTTTTAAGAAGCCCCCTTGGCCTTTTCTGTGGTCCTTGTGGCTACCCTGCCTTCCACATTTCCTCACAGGATCTACTTCACATTGTTTTAACTCATGTTCTTCTTCTTCTGCAATATATTTACCCATAGTCCTCTCAAAATACTAAAATACAATTGAGTTTAACATTCCAATATGAGTTGAGCCTCCAGGAGAAGTTTAAATAGCTAGACTAATTTTTAAAAATAATGCATTTCCAGCTCTTTCATGTCTTTCAGAGTCAAATACTCTGCAGTTCAATGTGCATTTTTATACCCTTGTGTAAAACAGCCTCATTTGTTAGCCACCGTCAGAGCTGCAATTACAATGGTATCTTTAAAAATGTTTGCAGATAAAATCTATAGGATAGCACATGGATATTAGATGTACAATTTAATGAATTTTAATAAAAGTGTACATCTTTTTTAGAGATGACTGGATCTAGTGTGTGATGCTGGGATTAACTGTGTAATTCTGGGATTAGGGGTATGTGATAAATCTTTGTAAATAAGGAGGGGAAAGGGGGTTGAAGAGAGGGGAGAGGAAGGGGAAAAAAGAATGAAGATATAGCATATATAGATACAAATTCTATATGATGAGTATTATCACTATGTATATCTAAAATGTACTAGTAAAATTAATTTTTAAAAAAGGTTTATGATTATTACATTAGTCCACTGATTGGTTGGGCATAGTTCTGGGAATGGATAATGGCAGAGCTCTCCTTGTGTGTGAGTGCTACCTGGCCTAAGGGCAGGTAGCCTGGATATAAAGGACAGAAACAGGGCTGCTGAGGTTGCTTGTCACTGCTGCTTGCTACTTCAGTGCTTTCCTGCCTTCAGCTGGCCATGAACTGTTTCTCCTCTGTGATGCCCTCTGCCACTCCAACCTGCCTTGGGTCAGCTGATTGTGGACTGAAACCTCTGTGAACCGTGAACTACAATGAACCTTTCTTCTTTTAACTTTGGGGTTGGGTATGTTGTCTCAGTGATGAGAAAAAGTAACTAAGATAACTATTATGAATAAAGTGGCTATGAACACTGATCCAAGTCAAGTGATTTTGTTGATCATTTGTTCTTTTTCTGTAAAAGACTTCAAAGTAGAATTCCTACATCCCAGAAGCAACATATGTTTAACTCTGTAAGAAACTACTACTAAGCCGGGCGTGGTGGCGCACGCCTTTAATCCCAGCACTCGGGAGGCTGAGGTAGGCAGAGCGTTGTGAGTTCGAGGCCGTCTTGGACTACAACGCGAGCGCAAGGCTGGCCTGAGCTACACAGTGCGACCCTGTCTCAAAAAACCAGGGCTGGGAGTTTGGCTCAGCGGCTTACGCACCTGTCAGGCAGGCGTGAGGTTATGAGCTCGATCCCCGGTGCCACAACAAAAAAAAAAAAAAAAAAAAGGAAACTACTACTAAATTTTCCAAATTGGTAGCATCAGTTTACATTCCCAACAGCAATGTATTTGAGTTGCTATATATTCTTGCCATTTAGAAAACTATCAGTCTTACTAATTTCAGCAATGTTAGAGGGTGTAAAGTAGTATTTGGTTTCAATTTGTTCACTGATAATTAATGATGCTGAACATCTTTCTATGTACATATTATTGATCACTTATGTATCTTTTCTGGTCAAGTGTTAGTTCAAAATTTTTGCACTTTATAAATTTAGTTGTATTATCGATTCTGGGTAAATTCTTTTATGAATATATGTGAATATTTTATACCAGTCTGTGACTTGTCACTCATTTTCTTGTGTCCTTTGAATAAAATATTAATTTTGATGAAATATATTTTATCAGCCTTCTCTGATACTTAATTTTTTGTGTGTCTTAATTTCTCTCCCTATGCAAAGATCACAAAACTTTTTTCAATAAGTTTTATAGTTTTAGTTTTTATCTTTTGGGCCTCTTACTCCTTTCAAATTAATTTTTTTGGATATGGTATGAGAAAGGGGTTAAGGTTTCTCATTTTTCCATACATTTACCCAGCCATGCCAGCGTGGTTTACCGCAAAGCCCATTTTATTGTCTTGGCACTTCTGTTTTAAGCAATGGACACTATTAGTGGGGGTCAATTTCTGGCCTTTATGTTCTGTTCTATTGATCTATCTTTACACTAAGACCATATTATGGTCAATAAAACTTTGTACTAAGTCTTAAAATGAAGTCACGTGAGTCCACTTTGCTCTTTTTTTTTTCAAGATTACTTTGGCTTCATCTTTAAAATTACACACAGTTTAATAGTAATGAATATAATCTTTGAAAAAAGTCAATTTTATTAAACAAGCAACAGCTTTTTTGGTAAACAAAACAATAACCAACTTCATCTCTCTCTCTCTCTTTTTTTGTCCTGATATTCTTGCCAAGTCTGTTTAAATAGATTATCCATCTCTATCCTATGTTGACAGTTATGCATAAAATCATTCAAAGCGAATGTGGACAAAACTTTCCACTTGAATTTTAGAATCTTACTAAAAGTAATTTTTTGGGAAAACACCACGGTGAGAGAGCTGTTATTAACTACACAGATACTTTTGAGGTCATGGCCAACAACTTTTGATGGAATTCAAGATGATATATTTACAAAGGGATGAAAAAAATGAAAAAATAAACTTGCTAAAAGTAAGAGGACTATATAACTTAAAAATAGCAAGGTAAAGCATGATTCTTATTTTCTTTAACATACATTAAGGAAAGTATAATATCTAATAAAATGAGTGATTATCTTGCTGTTGGGGAAGAGGTTATGTTATTGATAAAAATAAGTCATATAGTGACTTAGGAAGTTCGACTGCCCTGTCTTTCCCATCCCTACCGGTACAGCACAACATCACTGACGTTTCCTTCCAGTGAGTGTCTCCCCTCCTACTGGTCTACCAAAAGGTCCATGAATGTTCCAAAGAGTCTGCTCAAGTATCTTTTATTGTCTTGCATTTATAACAGGCTCAGGATGTCTGTCTTCAATGTGGCACAAAATACTTTGCCTGAAGTTTGCTTCAAGCAAGAGAAGGTAGTAAACAAATAATCTACCGTACTTCCAACTGTCACTGCACAGTATAGCATTGGGCAAGTTGCTTATTCTATCTGAACTCATCCTCTCTCAAGGACATTGGAAGGATGACATTAAATAACACATACCGGCCACAGCCTTGAATTCTGTAAGTGATCACTAGGTTGTTATTGCTAATTATTATTTTTAGATTTTTTCCCAAAGCGGGTGAAACTAATGCTTACAAAACAAACGTTCCAAGATGAACATGTAGTTAACAAATTCAGTGCACTTAACAGGCATAGCCATCATATCCCCAACCACCAGAAGTATGAAAAAGTAGAAAGGCTGTATCTCACTGGAATTCAGATGCTTGGATTCTGGTCTTGGAACCACCTCTATGTTAACGTGTGAATAGCAACAAATTATGAAGCTTTAGATTTCTTCACCGTAGCAGGAATTGTTTTTAGAGACTCCCTAAATACACCATTTTAGAGCTAAGATTTGATTAAGATAATTGCTTGTCTGCTCTAAGTAATCACGTGTTTAAATAAAATGTTTCAATTTCCCTCACTGAGAGGGCCACATCAAACAGGGTGCTTGAGTCATCTAACCTCAGGGAGCTTTTGCAGAACAACTCTCATCCACTACAAGAAGTTACACTTCACATTGGAGAAAGAAAAGGCACAGAACAGATCATCAGTCGTTTGGATTTGTAGGAAGACACTGCTTCTAATACTTCTCAGGTCGATCCTCTGCCATGTCTTCATCATTTGGACTAAGTCTAAACAATTATCAGATGATATTTTTTTCACTTGTATTGTTTAAGATTTGTTTGTGTGGCATAGAAAAATTGGGTTATTAAGGTTCAAATCCTTTGACAAAAACATTGCCTTATCTTTCTGTATTCTCAGTCGCATGTATTTTTCAAACCTAAAGATCTCTAAAGCTGGGGTACATTTAATGGCCAGTATGTTTAGAAAGCATTCATTGTAAAATTCGAGTCACAGCGCTATTATTTTCTTAGTTAAATTAAAGATGAATCTTAAAAGCAATGGAATCTTAGGTCAAATTAAATACGGTAAATTCTGAACCCTTTATACTGGACTTTGGTAAGGTTTGGTAAAATAAACGGTCTTTTAAAAAAATCCTGTCAATTAGCCAGGTGTGATGGCACACTCTTGTAACCCCAGCACTCTGGGAGGCTAAGACAGAAGGACAGCAATTTTGAGCTCACCCTGGGCAATTTGTGAGTTAAAGAGAGCCTGTCTCAAAATAAAAAGTAAAAATAAAAGGCCTGGGAATGTAGATCAGTGTGAAGGCCCTGAGTTTAACTCCCAGTAGTATAAAAAACAAAACAAAACAAAACAAGACAAAACCAATAACAACCAACAAAACCCTGTCAATTGTAAAAAGGAGACCGGACTAAGTGTTGTCTTAAGTTCTCAGTCACCTTGTCATTAGAAGTCCCACAAGAATGTAAGATCTCATTATTAAATGTATTTCCCTGTGCAAAGTGGAGAGTGTAAAAAGACACGCTAACATAAAGCTATCACTGGCTGCTATACTTTCCTCATCTGCCAAATAAATCAAATGTTGAAATACATTCTTTTTGTCAACCTTCTGACAACTGTATTACTTTCTCAAAATAAGTTAATGCAAAAAGAAAAAAAATCTAGTAAACTTAAAATTGATTATAGTTTAAATCAGTATAGTGTATAAATACATAAGCATTTTAAAATAAATGCTTCTTTCATCTAAAAATATAAGTAGGCAGCAAACTAGCAAAACGTATATATGCAAGCACACATGTCCTCATCTGATAAGCCACCTTTGGGAGCTATAAACTTAACCTAATGATATCAACACGGTTGAAACAGCACTCTTCAACGTATTTTTTATAATGACTAGAAATTAATTTTTAAAAGAAATTAGCATTCTTTTGCAACTAACTTTTTCCCATTATAGAGAATAATAGCTGATTCTTGTAAAGAATCTGGAAAATGTAGAAAAAAAAGAAAAATTTAAACTTTGCCACTGCATGATAACTATCAATAAGATTTGATTATATTTTTTCAGTCTGGCAAACAGAACTAAATATGATAGTACAAAACTGAAATTAGAGTCTACTGGCATATATAAAGTTTATGTCCATATGTTCTTACCAATGCTCATTTTATTATGATTATTTTCATGTCTGTAAATATTCTTCAAAAACACCTTTGCAAAGTGGATTGGGACACCAGCAGTTCTGAACTCTGGTTGTGCATCATGAATCACCTACAGAAATTAACATATACATGTGTGTGTGTGTGTGTGTGTGTGTGTACATATAGATCACAAACACACACACATGCTGTCACAGCTCATCCTCAGAGATTCTCAATGAATTAGTCTGGAATGGAAAAGGAGAGACAATTTTTTATGTGATTCTAATGTATAAACCTGTATAAGAACTATTGTTTCACATTCAAAAAAGTTCTGAGTAGATTGAAGAATGGATTTTGAAAAAAAAACTAATTGAAATAACAAAATTATTAAATATAAATGTATGTGTCATCTGAAGAGCACCAAAGGCAGAAACACAAAAGGAAAATATTGACTAGAAGAAAACTGTGAATTTCTGAATGTCAAAATACATATATGAACACAAAATGGAACAGCAAATCACAAAGTAGTACCCGTATTTCCAATATGCATTATAGGCAACACTCTTAGAAAAGTATAAAGGAAAAGGTGAAGAGATTTTAAAGGCCAGAATAATCACCCAGACCCCCCAAAAGTCACTATCTATGGAGATAAAAACCATTTCCTCTTTAAATGAAAAATAAGCTGCTCTTCACTTCAGGATAAATTCCTCCTTCCCTGACTCCTCTCTACCCCTGCCTCTGCCACTCATAACAGGGGCTATCCAGCAGTGTTTACACTCATGCCCAGAGGCTTTCTCTTATTTAAAAAAAAATCAAACTCAAAGCAAATATATTATAACTAAAACATGAATACATAGGAGGAGAGTCACACTGACACATAAAGATGTCATAAAATCAGATGCAAAGGTATGCAGCACCACTTTATTACTGCCTGAGTCCAGCTCTGCGTAGGTTTGACTTGCAATGAAAGGACGTCTTTTCAATCTGCCCTAGTGACTTTTCTCTGATTAGAATGCATGCTCATTATGTTCTGATTACTCCTCTACATAAAACATACCATTTTGTACCTGGTTTCCACACCCCTTGTATAGTATTCATATTTTATCTCTAAAGATCATGATAAATCACTTCAAACACAATAACCCATTTAGGGATGGATTTTATAGGCAAAAATGTACACCTTTAGTGATGTGATCTCAGTCATTAGATGCTCCAACGCTTCTCAAGCATGGATTATAGTGTGTTCACAAATGATGCGGGAGTGTAGAAGAGGCTGTTACCATTGGATGAGTCAACTCAACTGGTGTGCACTTCCTGGCTTCAGGATGTATCCATAGGAACCTTTTGAAATGTTTTGTTTTAGTCATTTGGCTCCTTTCTGGTTTTCACTAGAGCCAACACTTTCAAGATAATGCAGTTTAGACATGTCACAGCTGCTGAAACACAGCATAAATTTGAGTTGACAGTGCTGTTTCATCAAGACCTAGAAACACCAAAACAATACTACGATAAAGAGTAGAAGCATGAAAAACAAAAAGACAAAGGTCAGGAAATATTGCCTTACTGACTTAAAATAGAGCCTTTGGCAGGAGGGAACATCTGGTTAGAAGAAGTGATTCTTTAAACCCGGGAAAGGTATTTCACTGGGCGGAGTGAGAGGTGGCCAGATTAGAGAAATGAGTTCTTAGAATCTGAAGAGGAGGCTGTGAAATATTGCTCTCTGGAAGGAAATTTATATTAAAAAATGTGAGAGACCTATGTCCTTAAAATCTAGGTTGGAGCCATAATTTGGAAGTTCTGCTATGTGTTTGAAACCTGATCATTTCACATGAACATGTTTTCCATCTTGGATTTTCATATTAAGCTTATGAACCCCGATATGTGCTTTGAGTTACTATCAAAGGTAGAATATAAAAGGGTTTAAAAGGATGGGTCATTTGAAAACATTAAATTTTTAACAATTAACAAATACTTTGTATTTGCTTGACATCTGACATCCTTACAAAGTAAAATAAAGAACATCACAGTTTACTGATTTGATGAGGAACATGTTGCTAGTAATTTGTGGTGTATCCAGGAAAAATCAACTTTCCACTTTGAAAAAAATCCACCTTTACCGCCAACTTCTGAAAATAAAACAACACACAAAAAGAAAAACCTTTTACTAATACTGACTTCTGGGTAAGTCTTAACTAATCTTCTGAAAGATCTATGCAGCTTACAGGCAAGGCAAGAGATGTAAACATTTATTTTGTGTGGGAGTAAATTGGAATGCAGCTGTGTATGAATTAGAATCTTGAACATACTCCAATCACACCTACTTTCTGCTCTAACCACAGATATGGGATTATTTAAAGCAAACTTTTCATCTCAGGGACATTTAAATATTATCTCCATGAATGGTAGATTAGGAATAATCTCAAGTACATTGAAAACTGTACATACACCTTTCAGGTGTACGAATAAGAAACATTGCACTCATTGGGCATGAACACCACCTACAAACTGCAACAATCCCGTGAGTTAGTAATATTAGAATCCAATTCCCAGATCTGGCCACTCCTCACCTTGTCCTGCAAGGCTCCTTCTCCCTGCTGAAGGAATCGCCTCTCTCTTCCCCAGAGTGCCAGTAAAGGAAAGTCATTGAAAGCTGATGAGCCAGGTTTTGAAATCAGGTCTATTGTGACAGAAATCCATGGTTTTTTGCAGCATAACATATAATATTTTCTAACTATGAAAGACTTCAGTGTCTTGCTATCTACTAAAGCACCTAGTGGCAATAAACCTGAAATGTGAGTATAAAGCAAAATATCAAAATAATACAACTGACTTTAAATACACCTTTCAGGCCAAACAACATGAGTCTTCACAGAACTTCTCGAGGAATGATTAAATATGAATATTCACATTTTTACATATACTTATTACTTATTCATGAGTAAATTCTACATATTGCTAAAGTTTATATATGTCTTATAAATAACCTTATATATCTTATAAAATAACCCAGTTTTATCTTATATCTTATTAAATAACCCAGTTTATATCTTATTAAATAACCCAGTTTTCAAAAAATATCTTTAGTTTGAAATGGTAAAATGTCCAAAAATTCACTGGATATACATTCAACATTGAGAAGCCTATTCAATACTACTTGCCATATGTCTTCTTCACTTTTCTCTTATTGCTGAGACAAAATACCCGACACCCAAAATTAAGGAAGGAAAAGTTTATTTAGTTTAGAGTTTGTGGAGGTTTCGGTCTGTAATCAGCTGGCTTCAAGGGTGGCATGGCACGGGGGCACCACTTCAAGGAGGCAGAAGACAGCAAAAGCAACAAGAGCAAAAGGGAGAGAGGAAGCCTTGCTTCTTCCCTTACATTGTGTGCAGGCTACCACTCCCTAGGGCGGGTGTAGCACTCACACCATCTCCCTGCCCTCCTCTTGCACTGGATGAGGGTGTTCAGGAATTGAGGATCCTGGCTCCCTGCTGAGTTGCTTCATTAAGCTTCTAAACTTCTCAAGTTGATACAATGTATCAACCATTACACCATATTACTCTAACAAAAACAAAATCATGTCATCATATTCTTGGATGTTGAAAGGTATTAGACAGCATCCTACATCTATTTTTTAAAATCATTTTATTTAAAGATTATAGTACAGTGAAATTGACTTTTTGGGATGCATAGTTCTTTGAATCATAAGACATATATAGATTGATGTAACTGTTATTTAAATCAGTAAACTGAACAGTTTTATCACCCTCAAAAGCTCTTCGTAGTTGTATCTTCCCACACCTGTACTACCTGGGAACCACTGACCTTTTCTCTATCACTTTAGTTTTGTCTGCGGCAATGTTATCTGTCTCAGTCAATTTTCTTGTCACTGTTAAAAGAAGGAAAGGTTCATTTTGACTCACAGTTTGTAGAGGTTTCAGTCCCCAGTCAGCTGGCTCCGAGGCAGAGCAGCACGGTTGAGGTGCATGGCAGAGAAGTGGCTCATGGCACAGCAACTGACTGGGAAGTAGAATGAGAGTGAAGGGAGGTTCAGGGAGGAGACAAATCTTTCTGGGGTACAGCATTAGTGACACTACCTCTTCCAGCCAGATCCCACCTCCTAACAGCAAGTCATATACAAACTCTTCAATGAACTAATCTAATGATTATTATGGTCCCATGAGCAATCATCTTCCCAAAGTCCGTCTATGAGCACCAAGGTTTTGGGGGAATAATTAAATGCAGACTTTTAACATCATACTGGAGTTGCACAGTATGAAAAACTTAAATTGACTTCTTTTACTCAGCACAGGCTTTTCGAATGCCCAAGTTGTATGAATTAATAATTTCTTTTTATTACTGAATAGTTTCCTTTGTCTGAGTATGTTACATTTCATCAATTCAGGACTTCTGGGTTGTTTCCCAGTTTTCACATATCAACACTGTATGTAGGTTTTTGTATGAATGTTAAGTTTTCATTCCTTTAGGGTGAATACCTATGTATGGGATTACTGGGTCCTGTGATAATCTGTATGACTTCATAAGAAACTGCAACACTATTCGTCAGAATGACTGTACCATTTTACAATCCCACTAGTAATAACGAGTTTCAGTAGCTCCTCATTCCTGTCAGGACTTGGTAATTTCAGTTACTTTCATTGAAGGCATTTTAATAGATGTGTAGAAATATCTCACCATGGTTTTAATTTGCATTTTCATAAATATGTTCAACATCTTTTCATGTGCTGATTTCTTATCTGTAGTATTTTTGGTTAAGTGCCTTTGGCCCATTTTTAAACTGGTTGTCTTCTCACTGTAGGGCCTTAAGAATTTTTTATACATTTCCTATAGACATTTCTTCAGATAGGTGATTCACGTTTTCGCCTCCAAACTCTTGAGACTCTAGATTTTTTTCATTCTCTTGACATTGTCTTTCAGTTGGTAGTCAAACATCAATTATTTTGTGGATTATGCTTTTACATCTAAGAATTCTGCCTAACCTCATCACAGAGATTTCATCTTATGTGTTCCAAAAGTAATTTTATATTAGATCTATGACTAAAGCTAATTTTTGTGTGAGATTTTGGCTGAAGTTCATTTATTTTGCCTGTGGCTTTAATAGTTCCAACACTATGTTGAAAAGACATTTCTTTCTCCATTGAATTGCCTTTGCACCTTCTTCCTCTTCAGTTTTCCTGAAATAGATCGGTAGAATGGAACGTTTGGTAAAATTCATTAGTGAAACCATGTGGGCCGGGGATTTCTAGGACTTTTAAAGAATTCCATTTCTTTAGTAATTATAGGACTACATGAGATAGATCTTTATTTCTTGAATTTCAATGGTTTGGGGTGTCAGGACATAAGCCTGCAGCATCTGACATTCTTGATGGGTATACCAGGAATGTGAGCTTCTAACCACTGTACGCTATATATATAAAACGAACAAGAGAAGATCCTTCTCCACAAAGGGCCTGTTATAAAGGAGATAAATTAAGGATGGGGGTGCAGATCAGTGGTATAGCATCTCCCTAGCATGCATGAGACTCTGGTTTCATTCCTCAATCAATTAAAAAATTTTTTTGAACATGATAAATTACCCAAGCTCAGCATTTCTCGCCAGGAGTACAAATCTGCACTCGTATTTGCGGAGCCCTGCCTACTCTGAAGTTGTGCTGCATGTGTAGGTCAACAAGAAACTCATGATGCTTGCTCTAACATAAATCAGTATCTTTGTCCATTTTCTATTGTACAGAATACCACACACACTGGGTAGTTAATAAGTTTATTTAGCTCACAGTTTTGGATGTTGGAAAGTCCAACAGCACAGTGGCATGTCTGGGAAGGAGGGCCTTTGCGCTGAGTAACATTGCAGGAGGAAAATGGGAGAACAAGGTCATGCAAAAGAGAAAACACGAGAGGCACTCATTTTTTTTATTTTTCAAACAAACTACTTTTGTGGTAGCACACTCCTGGGACAACGGCATTAGCCCATTTAGGACGGCCCTGCTCTCATAACCCAACCACCTTTCGTTAGACCTCACTCTCAACACTGCAATCAAGCTTGAGGATCAAGCTGTCAATGCAAGAATCTGGGGGACACATCTGAATTACAGCAACTTTTCAGATTAAAGCAGGGTAAAAGCTCAGACTATCCTTCTTGACACACAGAGCAGTTCAGCACAACGAAGGAAAGAGGGAAATGTTATTAGAGTAACTAGAATGGGGGAACCGCATTAACTAGGATGGTGTACCTGGGAGGGTCCCTCAGAACAGGAGAAAGCCGAGTCTGTAACATACCTTTGATCTAAAACAAGGCACCTGTAGGGATTATAGACAACTGCTTTTGTGTCTGGCATGATGCAAAATAGGGGAAACTGGAAACAGGTTTGGATTTGTAGAACCTGTGGGGATTGAAGCTGGGAAGGAAACCCATCCTGATTTCTTACCTCTCCCAGCTGTCCCAGCAGAACCATAGGACTGTCCTGCAGAAGCTGGCATCCTGTCACCCAGGAGTAAGAGAAGCTGAAGGAAGTACAAGGGCAGGAGCTGTATTCCTATGGATCTGGCTATAGTTCCACAGGTCAGGATGAGCCAACGAGTGACAAGTGCCTTGCGTGGAACTTCTAATTATAGAAAGAATCTAGGCCTGGCTGCTACTTTACTTCTGCCTTCTACATCTCCTATCCAACATCTCTTAAGACCCATCTTGCCCTGGACTTCTGGGGAGCATATTTCTAGTTCGACTGGATTGGCACTGTGTAAACCACCAGGTCTGAGGTCTCGGACAGACATGAGCTGAGATGCTAAAGGCCGAGGACTTGGCCATGCAACCATGTCAAGAGGAAATGCTCATGCCAAGGAAGTGTTACACACTGGATGTTTCCTGATGAAGAAAGGACACTGAAGCTGGAGTATGAGGGAGGAAGAGTGTCACGAAATAAGATCACACAGAGGCAGGCACTAGATCCCAAGAGGCCCTGCAGCACACATGTAATAATGTGAGCATTTCCTTTTTCTAAGTTCAGCAGGAGGCAAATGGAGTTTTTCTCAGTGTTGTAGTAGTTGGATCTGATATATACATATATTAAACTTTGCAATTTGAAATAATTTCAAGCTTATAAAAAAGTTGCAAGATTAGCACAAAGAACTCCTCTACACCCATCACCAGGCCGATTTCCTTTTTTTGAAGAGACTGTTTTGGCTGCATAAATGGCTTGCACAGACAGGACTGCCCCCTCACACACTTGCAGGCCTTCTGCCGTTCTGAGGGCATGGAGCACTGGATGTCCAGCAGCCTGGGTGTGAGAGCTGTGATGTCACTTAGAGACCATGGCAAGAGTTCAAGCTACAGTGCTTCCACATTAGTTCTCAGACCACACAGGAGAGTCAATCTCATTATTTTAGTGTCAATTCACAAATCCACATTGGAAGATAAAACAATTTATTACCTCTTCAGATCTGGCTTTCAACTGATTGACTGTTTCTATTGTATCTATTCTCAAAACAAAAATAAAACCCTCCAAGATGTGACAGAGAAGTTATATAAGAGAATGTTTTACAAATAACTCCAGGTTTCCAAAGACCTTCCAGAGGATGTGTAGCCTCCTAAGGGCAACCTGCTGAGGGAGCCCACGTTCACGTTGATTACAGCTTCTAGTTTCACTGGCGTTGCCCTTAGACTTTGTATCTTCTATTCTCATCAGACTTTGCTTATTTTACTTGAGACTATGAAAAATTTTCTTAAAGCAAACTCTTCTGCACCTGGATTAACTATCCCTATAGCAATACTCTCTGGCTGAAAGCCAGGTTTAGATACTGAAATGTCCTGTGTTCTTAAAGATATTCAAGTTCATTTAGGATTTCAGCACGATTCCAAGTTTAATGTTCAAACCAACAGCTAAAATTAACTATTGATAGCTTTTAATTCTAAAACATATACACCTAGTACATGCTCATTAAATTAGGAGAGTAAAGTAGAAAAACTATACGTGACCTTAGAGGAAATATTTCCTCCCTCTTACTCACTTAAACAGGCTCGGTACTACAGCAGAGCTTAGTCATAATGAGGGTTAAAAGGGCTGGTGCACAGCAGGTATAGTAGGCATTCATATCATTAGACATGGCAAAAAAATAAAAAATAAAATAAAAATTCACATGTTCTTAAGGAAAGAAATGCTTCCAAAAAAAGGTAAAGAAACCTGGAAGACCATTTATCTCAAGAGAAAAAAAAAAGTGTAAAACAGATTTTTTAAAAAGCATTAGCTGACAGAGGAAAAAAAGTAGTTGTATGCTGTACACATTTTTTTGTAATCTGCAGTGATAAATCACCACATAAATATTCAGAAAGAAAAAAAAAGATACTGTGCCATGACTTACGCACTGTAAGTTTTGTCCCTGATTGCTAATTGAAGATAGTTTTATACAGTTATTAGCAACTGTTTTCCTTCGTTTCACAGTGGCTCTTCAACAATAAAATAAATTATCAGCAATTTCAACTATATTAAAAATCAGGTTAGAGAAATCTGTTAAGTTTCATAAAAATGCAAATTTATCTTTTGATTATAGTTACCATGTTCTTTGTGTAAAATACCATAAAGCTTATTCCTTTTTCATTGTTCCAAGTTCACAAAATTTATGAAAAGACTTCACTCTTTTTATCTAATTAAAAGCAACTCAGTTGAACACGACAGACATCAAGTGGTATTACTAGTGAGACATGGTAAAATAAAAAGGCCAGCATGACCACTCGCCAGATGCTATATACCTAAGACATACCTTACACCTTCTAGTCTTAACCTGTAGCTTTCATTTGATAAGTGATAATCAAAGAACTATTAGGTGATTTCCTATCAGCAGGCTGAACAGCTACTTCACCCTTGCTAGTCAGACACATACACTTTGCCTTTAAAATGAATCAGAAGTCATTTCCAACAAGTCTACATGCAAGGGAACAACAAAACCAGTCACAGATATTTTTAAGTTGCAATACATTATTTTAAGTATCTAATGAAAAGGGTTAATTACTAGATCATTGCGCCATTTCTTCCTTAAAAACGTAATAAGCAGATAAAAAATATGTTTTAAATAAACTAGAGGTAAAAGTAAAGATGCTTGAACAACTTGACAAACAACAAAAGAATAATTTCAAATCAGTAAATATTAAATGAGACTATTCATTTTATACAACAGGTATTGACAAGCATATAGCAATCTTTAATCAGGCACTTGATAAGAATATTTTTTAACAAGCATACTCAATACAGAGGCATCAAACACACAGGCGCACGCACACACATACACACACAAATATGGCTTCATTACAAAGGATTCAAGATGGCAACTACTTAGAATCCAGTGCCAACACGGATTATAACAAATCCAGTGAGTATTTTGTTTTTCAATTATTCATAGAAAATTTAATCCTGATTAAGTATCCTTGGGCAGGAATTCATGGGTAGTTGATGACTGAAACCAACATTTATGTGAAATGCTTCTGTTAATTTAATCTGTGTATACGGCTTAATTATGATTGGGGATTCAATGTAAGAGAAATGAATTATATCAGGATTAAATATTTTAGCAGCGTATCATATAGTTCCTTTTCCTTCTCTTTTTAAACATAAACAAACCTACTTGTCCCTTCACTTAAGTGCTCAGATTTAAAATCCTTTGTCCTTACAACCAATGTAATACACCTAAGTTTTATTTTTCATAAATTATTTGCCAAAGATCCTTTGCTAGTCAAGCTAAAACCTGAACTAAAGCCAAAAATGAAATAAAAAAAAAATTGGAGAATAATCCCACTCACAAATAAAAGCTTATTCATCTAATTGGGAACATTTTATATTCATTTCCTGAAGTAATTTTATTTTCTGTTCTTTCAAATTCTAGTATGAAATGCATTTCTTTTAAAGCATCAAAAAAAAAAAAGCAGTTTTTAAGATCAGTGTATTATACTGACTTCATAACTGGACTAGTTTAGATATGTATAAGCAAGTAATCATTTAACTGATTACTTTTAAAAAGGACTACCAAACCTGAGTTAACTATGAATATGAGGCATTACAAGTAGTGAATATCTTATCAAAGTATAATATAATTCATTTTAAGCGTGGTGGCACACGCCTGTAATCCCAGCACTCAGGAGACTGAGGCAGGAGGATTGCCACAAGTTCGAGGCCAGCTTGGCTACACAATGAGTTCAAGGCCAGCCTGGACTACATAGCAAGTCCCTGTCTCACGGAAAAAAAAAAAAAAAAAGAAAAGAAAAGAAAAAAGAAAAACACAGAAATTATTTTTCACAATTATTTCCAAATGGAAAGTCTTTTTATCACCTTACAACACTCTTTCTTAAAAGTTTATTGTTTAAGTATATTTCAAAACATTTCACTAACCACCATTTTTAAATTTTGGTACTGCTTAAATGCAGTTATATAAATAACATGCTTTAATTTCACTACTGAATTTTTCATACCAAATGTATGAAAAAAGAGTCACTATATTTTGACCCTTATTGCACCCTTTTAACCAATTCATTTTTTCTTTTAACAAAAACTATCAGAAGTGAGGTCGACTTTTGTGTACAGATGATATGGTCAGTGGCAGGGTTACTGAGGAAAGCGAAGAAACTTCCCAGTAGAGACTGTGGGATAAGAAGAGTCTGTAGAGAATCACCATGGAAACAGACTGGCAAAGGATAACACCTATTGTAATAACCTGAAAAGAAAAGAAAAAGAATGCTTTCACTGCATGGTGAAACAGAGAAATTATATTCAATTTATCATGAACTCATACATACTTTTTATATACAGTTCTCTATCCTTCATCTTTATCATAAGTACATTCTACCAAAACATTTTCTACAGAGAAATATGACTTATGTTCAGAAATCTAACTGCCCAAGGGCAAAATTCCTTGCACATATGGTTTATGGACACCAAAGTAAGACACAAAGAGTAATTTACTAAACAAAGCATTCTCTCCTAAGAATGCGAACACCGTAAGACAAGGGTTTCAGATTCTGGGCTAATGCAGTAAGAAGAAAAAGCATGCCCCTACCCAGATACTAAATACTCTAAAAGCCCTTTGAAAAATGCTCGAGTCACTTCTCTATTTCTGTGTACTACCTTCCTACTTATTTACCCTTTGTAAATACCTCAGCTCAATAAACAGTTATGTTCAAGCACACACAGCACTGCCTGCAAAGGGCTTCTGGCAGAACTCCACCTTGAGACGATGGAGCCATTCATCTAAGGCAGATTCAAAATTCAGCATACTTGAGCTGTGACACTTCAGTCTGTAGTCTTAGAAGTAACCAGAATGATTTTCATAAGCCTATCTTGATTTTTACCATTATGTAACAAAAGTTTTTAATCATTTCTTCTTAACAAAGATGTGTCATAAATTTTAAAATTTGGGGCTGGGGATGCAGTTCGGCAGCACAGCACTGGCCCAGCAGGCATGAGGCCAAGTTTAATCCCCAGCACTGCAAAAGACCCCCTGTAATTTATAAAACATCATTACAAAACAGGCCGATATAAGAACAAAGCTGTTTCCATTATCTTGCTTGCAAATTAAAAAAATTATTCTGTACTTTTGAACTTCTAATGTCCACTGATTAAATAGGTTGTTTCAAAGTTTTATTTTAAAGAACACAAGAAACTTCTGAGCAGATAAACAGGCCCCTCCTACCTTAATATTTTTTCAACAAATGCTACATTTTCTTGTAGAAAAGTATTTTGATCATATATGACATACTCCATTCCTTACCTTATCTCTTTGGTAGTCACTAAAAATGACAGAAATGCACGCTAGACTCGGGTGGCATAAAAACCACAAGATACAGCCCTGAAACAAATGAATAATAAGTCAAATAATAAAATAGTCTCTATTTTAAACATGTACCAAATAAAATCATCTCTAGTGTATTTAGGTTCTGACTGGCCTTGAGAATACAGCTAGCAATACAATATAGAAATAAATTTACTGTTGCTATGATTTAATACTTTATTTCTAATTGAATACTTTCGGGAAGATTTCATAACCTTATATATGTAACAGTGTTACAGATGTATATTTTGACCCAGTGTAAATACATTAATATAAAAAATTGAGAAAAACAAGGTACAAATGTGTTTATCTCCATAAAACGAAAAAATAAGAGCGAACAATGATATTTCCATGTGGATACACAAAGAAATTCTGTAAAAGGACACAAAAATCTTGATTAAAGGTAGTCAGCTGTTGCCGGGGATACAGTTCAGTGCCATAAGAGCCTGTTTGGCAGGTCCAAGGTTTTAAGTTTGACTCCTGGTACAAAAAAAAAAGGTAGTTAGCTGTTTGAGGGATCCTATGCAGGAGGGGAATCTAAGCAGGCAAAATGGTTAATTGTTTATACTTTTCAAATGCCTTTTTCTATTTCTCCTTGAAGACTGATAACACACACTCTTTTCTAAAATTAAATTTAAGACAAATTAATAAATAGTAGCTGGTATGATGCTTGGGGTATACTGAAGATTTAGTGGCAAAAAAAAAAAAAAAAAGATGTAGGAAAAAGGGCTTAGTATATTATTCCTTACATTAAAATGGCAGGAACTCTACATAGGAATATGTATTAAAAATTCTCCAGGAGCTGGGTGTAGTGGTACATGTCTGCAATCCCAGCATTTGGTAGGCTGAGGCAAGAGGATCACTGTGAGTTTGAGACTAGCATGGGCTACATGGTGAGTCCAAGGCCAGCCTGAATTACTGCACATAGTGAGACCTACTCTCAAAAACAAAACAAAACAAAAAACAAACAAAAAAATCCTCAAGGAAAATAAATTACGTACTGGTATCAGAAATTATATGAGGAGGTAAGAATGAAAAATGAGGAGATGGGATCAAGGTAAGAAGTACTTTTTGGGGCTCTTTAAATACTTTCGGATGTTTGACCCATTCAAAAAGTTGAATGTAAAACCAAAGAGGGAAACCTAATGCCTAAACACCTCCACTATACACTCCCTTACCAAACAAAAAGTACTTCGTCCCTGGGCTCTTGCTCGCCCACTTGGTACTCAGAGCCTGAAACCACTTCCGAGGGCTGCAGCAGCTCTGCCAGGCTCTGCCGCCAGGAGTAAGGAGTGAATCTGGTCCTAGGCGGCCTCAGGGCGCTTGGACAGCTCTCTGAGAAGCCCACGTGAAAGGACACGGACTCACTCAACCTGACAGAAAAATGGAGCCTTCGAGGGAGAGAGGCTTCTTTTGTAAATTACTGCTCTAGTCCTTCTCCTGGTCCTTTTCTTGGACTAAAAGGGTACAAAAAGAATCAAATTTGCTTTTAGATCTCTCAGCCTTAAGCAGGACATGGACAGGGGCAGAACGCATATGGATGAAAGGGCAGAAATACTGGGTGCTCAGTCCCTAGCTTCCCTCGCTTACGCTGTGGAACAGCTCCCCACGGGCTGTTATAAAACACCACGTAGCTCTGAGAGCAGCAGTCTGTTAACTGTTGAGAAACTGCAGAGCATATTCTCGTTTATTAAAAAACATTCTCATACTATTGAAAAACCAGAAAATCCCTACTGATAAAGAAACTATGGTTGAGGCAAAATTGACTTATCAGAGATTACCTGTAAAATACATGTGCAGTAAAATGGGGCTGGAAGATTAAATAAGAAAAACAAATCAAGGGCTTAGCGTAGAGCCCACAGAAGGGCTTGAAGCTGGGTGTGGTGCCTCATATCTGTAATTCCAGCACTTGGAAGGCTGAGGTGGGAAAATTGGCAGGAGTTTGAGGCCAGCTTGGGCTCCATGGTGAGTTCAAGACCAGCTTGATACATAAGACCCTGGTTCAAAAAACCAACCAACCAACCAACCAAACAACCCAAAAAGAAAAGAAAAGAAAAAACAAATAGTGCTTGGCACATAAGTTTAACACAGGCTGGCATGTAGTTGTCTACGACACCCCACAAAAAGCAGAATGAAGTTGATAATCAGAAGAATCCACTCTACCCCAACTCATACTTTGGCGAATGTGGTGTAGAATTCTCTTTTGAGGGTGCTTCTCTCCACTGTGATGATCTGATAGAGGCCAAAGCCTAATGACAGCGCCAGGCAGATTCTTAAAACAATTAGAAGGATCCCTGCTAAATTGTGGTGAGAATGGGAGCTATGATGACTGGCGTCTTCAAACTGTTCCCAAAGTAGCAAAATACTCTGCAAAAAAATATTACGTTTAGAGGGAACAATGGTAACTATTTATAATAAAGTACTTCTTTCAACTCTTGTGAACAGTCCCTTAAGCATCATATAACATATATAAACATTACATAAGCATTCCCGTGAGACACTGAGATTGATCAGACTATAACGGCTGAATAAAGTCTATAGTAGACTTAATAAAGCCATGTCTTTTCTCCCTCTAATAAGCATAAGAAACAGAGAAAGGGCATTTTTCTCAAATGGGACACTGTTAAAAAAAAAAAAGGATAAAGATGCTATTGCTGTCATGATTCAAATATGTCATCTCTAAGACGAAGTCCTGTTGAAAAGTTTGAGAATAAATGTAACCTTCTTGTAAATCCATCTCCTTCCTTCATTGCCATCATTAGAAATCAAACTGGTTTCGCATGGTAGCCTATCCCAAGGTAACTTTTAAGTATCTCAATCTATTTTGCAATGTAGAAATTAACAAGTCATGTTAAAATTGCTGACTTTAGATTTCACTCTTTCATGATAATAACCTTCTCATGGTTGTTATGAAAGGTAAAGGAAAGCATATTCTTAAAAAATATTCACCACACACACACACACAAATATTCACCACAAGCACCCAGAGCACCATTATACATCCTTTGTTGGTTGGCCTTTTCTTCCACATTGTTAATGTAACAGTAGAGTCCAGCAAGCTCTCATTATGCGACTCCATTTACTGCTATTCAGTACAAATCAGAGTCCACGCTTCCTCTGCCCATACTAAACACAAAACCACTACAATGTTTTCATCATCAAATATGCCTTTGGGCTTCCTTTACTTGTCAACTCAGCTCTCAGAATTGAGTTGTTAGAAGACCTTAGGTAAAAACTCAATATTAAATCCAATTCTGAGCTTTTATGGGGTTTACAAGAAAACTTTTCCTTTCCTCATTCTCTCTTTTCCAACTTCAGTCTTACTCCATTAGTATTCTTATTTTTTTGGTATCGGGGATTGAACTCACGACCTTGTGTTTACCAGGCAAGGGCTTAAGCCACTGAGCCATATCCCTGGCTCCATTAGTATTCTTAATAGGCAAACTCTTTTGCCATCCTGCACATGTGAGTTTTTACTTGGGCCTAAAATTTGCTATTACTACTGTCTGATTCCTTAATCTACATTTCTAGACTTCTACAATAAAGAAGTACTATTACAAAGCTGCCATTTCCTATGATTCACATTTTTATATATTTGAATTCCTTATTTTCATATACATATGACAATACATGACCTATATATGTGAGGTTCTATGTGACGTTTAGTTACCTGTCTCGTCAGCCTTGTTTGGCTATTGTTGACGATCAGGACTCTATCTAACACATTTTTTAATAAAGGCCCATTCAAGCTCTAGTGTAATGTCAAAATCTTAATTCTCTATTCGTATTTCTCTGACAATGAAATAAAATTATACATTACAATGAGAATGTAAACTGAAGTTTTAAAAGAGTTATGAACTGAGAAATGAAAATTTAACTTGTTATTAACACTGCTCTCTGTAAGTCCTGAATCAAAAATATTAAATTGGTTAGAATCTTGCTTATATTTTAATCACTTCTAATTCTCATTTGCTCCCTTCCCTGGAACTATCTACTTTCTAAATATCACCCCCTGGAATATGGTATCTTTCTCAAATCAATCGTGGAAATTCAGTATGCTTATTTCACGTAGTTCCTACTGTACTAAATAATAGGGTTACAGATAATTACAGCACTGGTTCAACCCTTCAATATGAGACTTTTCAATTTATTTAATGCATCAATTTTTACATTATAATGTTCTTTACTGAGCCTAGGTGTATAGTTCATTATCAACTCATAGACTCCATCTGAATTTTTTTATAATCCATTGGATAATGTCAATGTTACCAATATAGAGGAAAAGGTAGAGAAAAATGCTTCCTAAAATCCAGTGCTGCTTTTGTATTTGTTTTCAAAAACAAGATTTCATTCTTTCTTACTCCATAGTTTGCCTTTTAATTAATCTCAGTCAGTTGAATACTTCTATGTAAAAGTAGTCAGTTCTAAAGAGTCTTGTCAGCTGGGGATTTAGCTCAGTGGCATAAGTGCCTGCCTGGCAGGCGCCTGGTTGTGAGTTCGATCCCCAGCACAAAATAAATAAATAAATAAATAAAGAGTCTTGTCAATGGATGAAATCCCAAATTCACTGATTTCACTCACTTAACGCTGAATGCTTACCATGTGATAGAAAATATGAAATAAAATTATTAAGTGGGAAATATATGCTTTTAAAAACTGGCAGGAAGCTCAAGAATCAGGTAAATTACAATTAAGCCAGTACTAGTACCCAGAAGATAACAGAGCAATCGATCAATCAATCATTCTTTAAATCCATTACTTCAAAATGACACAAATTCCTCATGGATTCCAGGTTTCAATTTTGCAATGAGATACCACCAAGAATGGATCTCTTGTTAGAAGGAAAAACAGAATCAACACTCACCTGGGTTATGACAATGAATACTGCAATGCCAGTGGACGCAGGGGTAGAATCCCACTGGAGGGGTCTGCTTTGCGACTTTTTCATCCTGACTATTGTCCAACCCATGCACAGACTCAGAAGCAGATATAACATCTGGATTTGGGAAGCAATATCAAAAACTAAAGGGAAATGAAAACTGAAGTCAACTAAGTTTTCACAATATACAGAATCTGGTATTTTTTGTACTGAGATAAAAACACCCCTTTTTTTGCCACAAAGCAATGGGCATTTGCAAAGTGAAGCTAAGGGAATTCAGTAAGAGATATTCACATATAATAATTTAAGGAATTAAAAATTTGCCATATAAACTGTAAACATAAGAAACAGTGGCAATACTCCTATTTGCATATACATAGATGCCCATATCATTTTTCTAAGTCCATCTTAAAGCTTTTCAAGTTTCCTATTTTTTGTAGGTTTTATAATTATACACATAACCCTGATTAAAAAACCAAAACAAACTTTAAATATCATTTCTGCAATACGGAAACGTAAGTACTTTCATTTCTGGGTTATCAGGATGTTTTTGGCTGGCTGAAGTACAATAGGAAGAGAATTTTCTAGAACTTTTAATAAGAAACAATATGACTATGAAGTGCATAGCCACTGTAACATCTACTGACTGACTTTGGTTTCAGAATCCTGGGGACACATGAAAATCTTGATGAATTGGTGCAGCGTGCCACCATGTGGACATCACTTGCACTGCAGAGGAAGCCTGCTACTCCAAAAAAGTATGCAAACAGCACAAGGAAACAAAAATCCATAAATGCCTAAGGTTCTGTGTATATTTATTATAAGCTAGTAATCAGTGATTTTTTAGAAGAGTATCACTTTCTTATAGTATATTTTAATTCGGATTTTGGAATACACTTGTGGTCACAATTTAACAGCTGTCACCCATAACTTGGATATTGATAATTTTTACTTCTCTTTTTTGGGACAGTACTGTGGACTGAAACCAGGGCCTTTACACTAAGCGACACCCCCAGGCTTTTTTCAACTTCTGAGGTAGAGTATAAGTAAGTCACTAAGCTGCCCAAACTGGCAACTCTTCTTCCTCAGCCTCCCAGAGGGCTAGGATTATAGGTGTGCACCATCATGCCTGGCTGCTTTCACTCTTTTTTAACATAAAGATGGTCTTAGAGAAATGAAGACAACTAGCTATTCTGTATAATGCTTACACTTAAAAACTGAAAGCCAAAAACCTACTAATAACACACTTTTTCAGATGTATTTTGAAAAGTCTTCCCTTGCCTTGCCATTTAGATGAAAACGAGTTACTCTACATTTATGTGGTAGTACATTCCTGATAATGAATTGTCACTGTACCTGAATGATATAAAATGTCATGACCCATCACATTAAATTCATTTTTCATTCATCATAGAGTTTTAAGTGACTGTAATACCAATTAACTTTATTAAACATCTCACAGATACATAGGTAGTTAAAGAGACTGGCTAAAAGAATATTCCTACATATGCTGCTAAACATTAAAAACAAATACCTTGGGCAAAAGATTCCCAATTTTCTGGCTCATTTCTTTATATCCTAAGTAACACACAGACCAATATAATATTACTGTAAAACTGGATGAGTATAATACTGTTCATTTATTGTTGAAAAATACCTAATTTTAGATAAAATACACAGATCACACAAAAACTCCATTCTGTCTTGAATTTTAATCACTTAACCAACCAAACATTTTATTGTGGGAACTACCAAAAGTTATCAACATCAATTTATTGGAGTTTTTGCTAAAAAGAAAGAAGAAAAAAAACCTTTTGTTTTCTACCCTTCAGAGAAAATGCCACATAGTCTAAAAAACTGTTCTGACACAAATATTCAATAGTACTTGATTTTAGTAAAAGCTTTGCCACTAATAGCTCTGTGTGCTTTGTGTCTTTGGACATCAATTTTCTCCTTGAACATTCATAAGCTAAATTATTTTTTAGGTTCTGTCCAGCTTTAACACTTCATGTTTTACTCCCCCTAAAAAAAAGGGAGACGGAGGGCTCTAAACAATGTTCAGAAAGCACAAAGCTCCTCTTGTTTATGCCCGGGAGATGAACTATACACAGTCTCTTCACAAGCAAAATAAAAGGCTTAGTTCCAGAATCTTAAAACAGGTGGCAAGATCTGGATGAATGGGTCCTAAGACAATCAATGGCAAATATCGTAAGACACTTACTGAAGAGTGGTAGGACTGGAAAAGAAATATGAAAATAGAAGAAAAAGTAAATCCTACTGTGGTTTCATATCCAAAATCTGCTTTTCTGAGCAAATCTTTTCCAGCATTAAGAATGGCATATAAATTAATGTCGCTCTGAAGTTCTCTTTAAGATATGGTGCCTAAAGGACCTTTTAAATACTTTTTTCAAGAATTATGATGTGCTATGTGCATGTACCAACTCCCCAAAAGGAATTAAATCATTATGGATATATGTATTAATAAAAAATAAAAATTGAAAAAAATTAAATATTTTTCTATCATGCTTAATTAAAAATTACTTCATAAGCATTTCTCTTATAAATAAAAGAACAGATACAACAGCAGCTCAATTATATGTGTATACAAGGCCTTGGGTCAGAAACAGAAACAAACTTAGCATGAAAAAAATGGAATTAACACAGGTCTGAGTTTGGGCTCTTGCTCAATAGCTGACTGATACTTGGAACTATGTTTCTTTATGTGCAAAACAGAAATAAGTGCAGCTACTTTTTATTGAGGATAAAATGAGAGAACATACATGAATATTGCTCTAAATATAGCGAAGAGCCACATGCACTATTAAGAAGAAACTAAATAGGACACATGAAAACTAAATCTGCAACCCTGTTTTCAGTGAGCTTGGTTCTAATCAGCACTAGACAGAAAAACCTGACTACAACAAAAATTATTTATTTATTCTTTCTCTTTTTGGTGTGGTACTGGAGATCAAATCCAGGGCCTCACACATCGTAGGCAAGCACCTCTTCCACTGAGCTATAACTTCAGCCCAGGATAATTTTAACAAAAGGAAAACAGATGGCAAGTTTATCTTAAACAGCAACAACAACAACAAAAAAAACCAACAACAAAATAATGCTCAGAAATAATACTCAAAATAATACTCACATTCTGCTAAACTTCCCATAAAAGGTACCCCTATTCCATCTTTGGAGTACCTGGAAAAGTGGAGTGCGAATTACAAATATGAAAAAAAACTGTTCACGATCAACGTAAGCATAATTTTGGTGGACTAATTAGGATTAATTAGATGTAATGATGAACACAGTTTTAGTGGTTTTGAGTTACCTGGAGAAATGAATGTAATTAGCTAAAGCTGAACCAGCTTGTAACAGCAATGCAGTTGTCAGAACCTTTAAAATCATGTGCATGGGTCCTCCTTTCTTAATAGCCTGCCACAATGATTGAGCATAAATGCAAGCAATCACAAAGTACACTAGGACTAGGAGGAAAAAGAACTCATGTAACCCTGTGAAGAGAAGAGAGGGAGTTTGCTTCAGTAAAACAATGCCAGATTAGTGTGGGGCTGCTTCAAATCTTCCTGTCAATATTTTTCTAGAACTTTTTTTTAACTGGAGACATAGCATTCCCTTTTAAAAGGACAAAAAGAGCAAAATTAAACAATTTTCTACTTTGGGACAAAGTTGTAACTGTAAGAAGGCAGATTAATCTGAACTAAAGTCAATTTGTAAAAAAACACAGTGAAAGAAGTCAGACTCACCATAAAATCAGTAGCTTAAAAATAGCAAATGAAAACCATGACTTCAGCGTTCAGTTACATACACTTCTTACCCTCAAGGTGAATTTCCTTCATAAGAAGTTTAGAAATGGATTTACTCAGTCAGCAATAGTTTAATATACCTCCACAGTGCTTCTCAAAGTGTGGTCCCTGGGTCAGCAGCCTCACCAGAGAACTTCTTATGAATGCAAATTCTTAGGATCCACCTTGAATCTACTGAATTAGAAACTCTGAGGGTGAAGCCCAACAATCCACGTGTTAGTAAGCCTGAGGGAGATTCTGCTACAACTAACATATGAGAATCACAGCTCTCCAATGTTCCATTACTTTGAATTTCCACTTGGACAAAGCTTTAAAACACCTGTCATGCCCAGAGGCCTCTTCTGAGGTGAGTTTTTGTAGCTCCTGCCAAAGAGAAAACCCTATGGAGACAGCTGACTCTACTCCACAGCTGGCTGCAACTATGATACCAAATAAATGCCACAAATCCAAGTGGCTAACAACATAATTTGATTCTCAAAGTTGGGCAAATGATATTCTCTCCTACGAATCTGAACTACAAAATATGGAAAGAAAGTGTATCAGAGAAGTTGAAGCTGAGAGGAGCTGATGTTGAGTCAGGACACAGGAGTCAAACTAGGCCACGATGGTATCATAGTTAGTGAAATTATTAGTGAGTTAGCAGGAATTATGAGCAAATGGGGTTGGTGAGTTGCCAAAGATAAGCAAGAATGTGCAGATTTTGTATTAAAAATTGTGCCAGTCATTATAGCAACCTATAGTTCCTACAAGCAGCTCTTCTGCATAATCTTTAGGTATCCTCATAACTTTTTTCTGTGTTAGATGCTTTAGGCTGAGTTTTCATTTTTCACAAATTTCTGAAAATTTTTGTAAGTTGGAACATTTATTACATAAGCCTTTTGATTTTTGTTTTTCAGTTTAATGGTTTATATTAGCAGTCATCTCAGTATCCAAGAGAGATTGGTTCCAGGACCCAAATCTTTGGATGCTCAGGTCCTTTATAGAAAAGAGCATACTTATATATAACCTATGTACAGACACCCACATACTGTAAGTTATCTCTTACTTAGTATAAATGCTATATAAATGTAGAAAATATAAATAGAGCCATACCACATTTCTTAGAAAACATTTTCAAGAAAAAGTCCGTACACGTTCAATACAGACACAATTTTTTTTTTTCAAATATGTTTGATCCATGGTTGTTTGCATCCAGATGTGGAAACCATGCACACAAAGCGTCCGCTGTCCTGGGTTACACTTACAAGAGTCCCTGATATCCAGGTTTTTGCATTCTGCATAACACTACAGCGTCGCTGCATCAGGCTGTGTACAGAGCTCTCTCTACTGTGTGTGTGGATGAGGCATGTGAACTGCAATCACTCCCGCTTCAGCTGTGAACACTAAGCCTGCTCCAGTTTCCCATTTAGGGAAAACTGCAATTAATGAGCAGAAATGAGAATGTATCTATTATGTGGAAAAAAATTTGGGAAAAGCAATCCAGATGACACAAATCATAGGAAAAACAGCCAATAAATAGTTTAACTTCAATCTTTGTTGTTGTTGTTTTGTTTTGTTTCTTTGGCATAGTTAGGAGGGGGAAAAAAGCAGCAAGAAGTTTTTCAGCCACTCGGTGTCTCTCCTGCTCTACCTACATAACTGATGATCATTCATTTTTCTAGCACAGGTTAAAAAAAGCCTATTTAGACTTCAGGAAAAGAAAATCAAATAACAGAAGAGGAACACTTTCTTTTTAAACTCCTTACACAGATATGTACTGCAGCTTTAGAAATAATGGAACCATAATCCTCAGATTATTATAGTACTGGAAAGCAAGATACAAATGCTAACCATATTATAATACTTTCATTTGTTCACTGAATTTTAGATAATTCTTCCTTTTAAATGATTTTTGCCATCCATAAGACACTTGAAGAATACAATGCTCGTTCTGTACTCAGTCATTATTTGCCTTTAAACTACTTCCAGAAAGTGTTCCTTGCTTTTTTTGTCTTCAGTTACCAATTTTACTTTCGTTTTGCTACCAGCCTCCACAAGAAAGCAATCTGTGAAATAAAATTTCAATCTGGAAAATAAAATCCAATGGTGAAAGCGGTGGATGGATACTGTGCATTAAATCTTACTTTAAATTTAATATACTCCAAAGATGAACATAAACTCTTCCATGAACATGCAATGTGTGGTGACCATTTAAAAGGAAATATGAAGACTGTCAGGCAAACTTAAAGAAAAACCACTGGCAAAATTAAGTGGGGATAAAACTTAGGGGACAAGTTCAGTCACTTCAGCTCCAGTTAGAGGGACAAAGGATAGAAGAGGGTGAAAAACGGGGAAAGAGTCCTTGGGTAAAGAGGCAGACAGACCTGCTTACCCACCGTCTTGCTGCCTTGAAGTCTAGTGTCCACTCGCTCTCCTGTGTCCTGAAACCAATCAGCATCTCCCATACCTTGCCAGCAGGAGGTAAACCTAATCTCTTTGATGGACTCGTCTACCCTTGCCATCTTTCTCACATCTTAACTTACCTCTCTCTGTGACAGTGTACAGCAAGGGTATGTGATAAATGAAATGTGACGGGGGAGCTCCTGGGAAAGACTTTCCTCCTCTCAAAAAGGTACAGAATATCACCATTACCTAGAAGGAACACCCAGAACTGCTGAAGCTAACTTAGAACTTGAGGGAGCTAAGGACAAAGCTTTGGATTAGAAGACAGCAGGGAAGAGATGATAAAGAATCTACTCTTCAGAACCCTTGGAAGGTACTGTTGAAGACAGTAATTAATTTCTTTACTATCCATATCACTTGCAAGAGGATTTTCTGTTACTTTAAGCCAAGAACATCCCAACATGTTACTAACAACATGTTACCAATGCTAAATGCTAAATGGAAGGACCAACCTGTTACCTTTTGAAACATGAAGGAGGAAAACATAAAAGCAGGAATTTATCTGCTGGAATCTTAAAAATGGCAAGACCACAAAAGCAGTAGGGCCTGTAATATTATTTCAATGAAAACCAGTCTATCTGCTTTGGGTCATGCTGCTCTCAGGTTTCCAAATACTTCTTTTGGTTTCTAACAACAGCACAAATAAAATCTAATGACAAGGATTTTAATCTTTTTAAGAAACAGCTCCATTTTATTCTACCTTAAAGCATTACACTCATATTTAGTACTTTGTCAAGTGGCATAAAATTTGCCTCCGTTTGTTTTGTAAAATTAGACCTACTGTGTAAAGTTAGGAATTTAAAACGCTGGTAAATATAAAACACATTAATTGGCTTGAAAGAAAACAAATTACAAAATTTAGCTACAGTAACATTTAACTTCAATTGTGGCTATGTGTAGCAGGTTATTTGAATTCAGACTTCTCAGATATATGGTAATAGTTCTTAGTAAAATGCATAACAAATCAATTTTCTTTACTTGGAGCAGATAATTAGATATAATTACCAAAAGTTTCTAAAATGAATCAATTGGAGATTATCCCCTGGAAACAAATACCTTACATGAGGGTACAGAATAAGAAGAATCCCTCTCAGGGCTCTACTTTAAAACACAGTATTAAAACAATATGGAATGCAGATTTTTAGATAAGTGCTTCTATATATGGGAATCAATTGCAGAGCTCTGAATGAACACCTAGCTTCCACTCCAAACTGAATTTGTTTGAGACTCTGGGGGTAGATACTTTGTTTCTGTTTTTTTTTTTTTTTCTTAAATATCTCTCTACATGTGTACACAGTACAGGGTTATAACCAACCAATTTATTATTCAATGTAGAATTATGCACAAAGGCTTTTAGCATTTAAATCAATACAATGAAGTAATCTTTAGGAATTAAGTCAGCCTCAAGACAGGGCTGGATACTTTTGGGGTACTTCTGGCACTTTTTAATAATCAAGCCCTGTAGGTTAGACCTGCCCAGAATCTCGTGCTTAATGAAAATAATTATTCACTGAGTTGCTCCTTGTTTAAATATCATCAATGATCTTTGCATGTAACTTTACTTGTTCTGGAATAAACAAAACAAAACAAAACAAAACTGCTTTTAGATATTATAGTAAGCATTACATCAAAATCAGTGAGACAATCAGGAAAAGGTAGGTCAGAAGGAGAACAAAGAACTAAACGAGAATGCATGAATCCTAAAGAAAAGGTAGCCATAACCCAGGATGTTAAGGAAAACATTAGAAGACATAGGCAAGGTTCTGGACAGACACAGCACAGCTAGCATTGAGTGGCCCTAGCACGGCCCATGGCACAAATGTGATCATTTTGAAGTGGAGGTCAAAGTTCAAATGCCAAACTGGGGCTGAGGCAGAAATGAGAGACAGAAGAAGGAGGACAGAAAAAAGTATATCAAGATCCAGAAGAGTCTCGTGAATGTATGCAATAAATAAAACAACCTCTTGAGCCAAAGGCTGATTGCCTAGAGGGCAGGAGGGAAAAGGGTCAGCAGATCTGAACTGTATTAAGAGGCAGCAGGGTTTATGGGTACAGCGATCACAGCAGAGTGTTATTTCTTGGTGAGCCTGGACCAATTCTAAAAATAAGTGTCATAGTTAAAATGGACCTTACAGAAATTTACTCCAGTCATCCATCAAGTGCTGTCAACAGACCTGGGTTTCATCAGTTATATTTTCAAAATATGGAAAACGTCAACATCTATTATAAAGATAAAAGAAACTACAGGACTAGATTAACTTCCGATAATCATCTATAGTGGCCCAAGGTGTCATTAGTGAAATACAACCTTTAAGGCTCATCTGCACTAAAAAGTAACGAGTTGCTTACATTGTGTAATTTCCTTCACAAAAACAACTTCTAAAGCCATTTTAAAATGTTTGGCATTCCATTGTCACTGTGTATAAGTTTTTTAAATCAAAGAATGTTTTTAAAAAAATGCTCATTTCTGTATACAGTATTTGTGATCTATTATTATACATGATCTTTGACTTGTTTTTCTTGCCGTGGAAAATGTACACTTTGAACTAAGCAAGCAGCTCAGTCTAGTGAGGTCTTACTCTTACCTACCCTCTCCATCCATCTACTTTACTGCCAATGAGATGGAATGGAATTGATGTCTCACTAAGCAGACGGACTTTATCAAATCAGCAAAAAACTCATAAAGAGATAAACCCCAAACTCTTTTTTTTTTGAGATGGCCTTCAAAGAGCCTTACTCCAACATGTTAACTGACAAATCTGCTATTATTTTTTACAGCACGTCTATTATGATCACAAGAAGTCATTTGTTCTGTTGAGCTAGGACTTTCACTACAGTAGGGCAGAACACAGTCATCTAAAATTTTGATGAAACATCTTATGTGAGTAAATCTAGTTCTAGAAAATATTATAGACTCTGATCATTCCATAATGAGCACCAATAAAGGCAATATCTGTATTTGTTCAAGCAACTTAGTGAAGCTACAGCCCCACAAAGTAGTTCATCTCTAATTTCAATCACTGACTCACTAATTTAGATTGCTCAATTTATTAACATGTTTATTAAATTAATACTAGGATATCACAAAAACAAGATTTCAACTATATAGAAGACACTAAAAACTATATAACTCTATCACCCAGAATATGGACATAAGTTGTTAATATTTTTAGTTTTTTTTATTCTCTGCAGTTTTAAATATACTTATAGTCATGCGACATAAAATTTAGTATTCTGCTTTTTAAAATTAATATTACAGTTATCAAAATGCGCTAATTAGATTCACTTAACAGTTTCCCTATTGTTAAACCCACAGATTGCTTTTTAGTTTTTTACATTCCAAAAATACAACATAAAGATATTAGTACATTATGTGTTTTTCAAAAATTTATGATGTATTCAAACACATATTCTTACCAGATTCTCTAGCACTAAAATGGTCAAATGGATTCCCTTCAGCATCTGGGTTTAGCAACACCATTTCAAATGGGATATCATCCACTTGCGGGGTCTCCACATCATCTCTGCATGTATACTTGTCTGCATAGAACACGTGCCACGCTTGTGGAGATGGAATCTGGGACACTGTCAGATTATGTTCAGTCTGGTTCATTGTCACTTTAAAGAGAAAGAAAATAGTACTTTTCAAAGTCATGTTCAAAAATGTATGTATTGTTTTAGCTATATAATTAATTTGGGGTTAGAATCCTTTTTCTGTCTTTTTGGCCTCGGAAATTCAAGCTCTGGTACAGTACTGGAATAGGCATACAAATTGGAAAGGAATTAAATTAAAAATCACTATAAAACACCACAAATGAGAATAACTTCACTGAAAGTGTTGATTTTATTTTTAAATATTTTTAAAGTTCCCAAATGCAACATTTAAAATTTATTTTACTCATACTTATCAGTGAAATAAATAAGTTACACGTGTGAACATCATATTGCTCCACTAGTGTGACAAGCTGAAAGAAAAACTATGTGTCTATGTATATGTATATGAAAAAAGTTAAGAGTTTAAAAAAAAGAAAAGAAAAGCACAGCGGCCTCCTTTGTCATCCACATGGCCTGTCCAGAAGTAAATTCAATGTCTCCCTTCACTGAACATCTCTGTAGGTTCTGCTTTCCCTTCTACACCTTATTCTTTTTGTCCCAGAAAGAATGACCTCAGCCAAATCAATGACTTAGGTCACACCTGCCTTTACATTAACTAACCCACTATGTGCCATTTTGAGTTGACTTTTGGATGTCTGAAGAAATTTTGATGTGCTATAAGGTTTGGGGGTTTTTTTGCATGTGGATAGCCAATTGCTTTAGTATATCTATTGAAGGTACAATTCTTTTTCCACTCAATTGCTTTTGCATCTTTGCCAGAAATCAATTGTCTATTATGTGGATATTTATTTTGGGACTTCATACTGGTACCTTGGTGGTTTGTTTATCTTGGTATCAATGCTGTTTTGTCAAGATTGGTGTAACTTCGTGATAAGTTATGGGATTGGGGAGGGGCTGGAGCTCTAATTTTGTTCCTTTATCAAAGTTATTTAGACTATTCTGAGTCTTTTGTATTTCTACAGAAATGTAAGAATCAAAATGTTAATTTTTATGAAAAATGATGCTGGCATTTTGATAAGGGATTGTGTTATCTGATCTTTATTATTTTCTTCTATTTGTTCTTGGTTTTATTCTGTCTTTTATTTCTAATTTATTAAGGAAAGATATGAGGGTATTCATAACTTTCTTTTCTAATAAATGTACTTGGTGTTAAAAATACATAAAAATTTTTTAAAAATAAAAAAATAAATAAAATTTATTTTACTGTGATAAAATATATGCAAAATTTATCATTTTACCATTTCTAAGAGAATGATCTCCAGCAGGAAGCACATCCACTATGCCATGCAACAATTATGGCTACACTTTTTAAAAGCTGTGTTAATTTAAAATAGAGCATTTGACTAAGAAAATACTACAGTATGTCTAAGAATTATGCCAGACAAATGGTTTAAAAAGATTTTCTAAAATATTTTTCTAACAGGTCATTCTTCAAAAACATATAAAAAGTACAAAAATAGAAATTACAGGGATGTAAAAGTTACACTGAGTTGGGACTATACACAGTAGCATAACATACTAGAAAGAAAAGAATCACAAATGTTGGCATCGTAAGATCTGGTTTAGAACCCTGGCTTCAGTACTTACCTGCTATGTGACCTTGGACAAGTTACCATACACAATGATGTTTACTTTCCTCATTTGTAAAATAAGGATAATACCTATAGTAAAGGACTGATGTCATATGAGCTAAGTTACATAAGTCATGGTATCTGTAATAGAGTAATTGCTAAGTAAATATTAATTCTCTTTTTCTTTTCTTTAAGACAAACTGATTACAGCTAAGACTGTAGTTTCTTTGAAATACTTGAATGGCTTTAATAAGAAGTAAATATGAACAATAACTAGTTCAAAAATAAGGTTGTTGAAATATGAGGCTTGCAATTACATAATCAGGAACTCATTATATAAAGGTTCTGCTATCTTGCTGTTTTATCATACTTTTTGATAAGACATTACAAAAACTCACCATTTTTTTAAAAACATGTTCCTTGATGTTTCATTTTAAATTATCTGGATTACATCAAACAGAAACAAAAGGATGCTTATAAAGTGATACTGGCCTTTAGTTTTTGTCTTGCTGTCTTTTTCAACAAGCCTGGGAAGCAAGCCTCTTGACAAAACTGTGTGTTCATTGTTTTTGAGACAAAAGACTACAGCACAGCATGTGTAGTCTACGCTGGTGTAATTATTACCTCAAATATTAACAAAACCTGAATTGCAGAGAATGGTGTTGAATAGATAATTGCCCAATCATATTAGGAAAGGAATACTATTAACCAAAAGACACTAACACCTTTAAATGATTTTTAAAATACACCAAACATACAAAAGGCGTTACATGCATAGGATGTAAAAGACAATATCAAAATGTTTTACATACAATATCATACTTAGCTCCTGTGGTGGTTAAGCGTAACTGTCAACTTGATTGGCTTGGGAGCTGCCTAGAGGCTTAGTGAGGCACCCTTCTGGGTGTCTGAGTGGTCACAGAGGTGTGCCTTGGGCTTCTATCCCTAGTCCCTGGCCCTGTCCTCTCCGGCACTACTCCCTTGTGCTTTTTCTTGGCTGCCAGGAACCAGGCAGTTTTGCTTTGTCAGACCCCTTTGTCACATTTCTACCCGGAAGTTAGCCAACCAAACAGACTCGAGTGTACTGATAAACTGGAAGGGAGCGGAAAGGTCAAAGAGGAGACTGTTAGAAGATTCCTCAGTTTCTCACCTGTGTACTGGCTAGGTGGTGGTGCCAGTTCCTGAAGTAGGCAACACTGGAAGAGGAGAGGGTTTGGATGGAGGATACAGGGAGTTTAGTTTGGAATCAAAGGTTTTAAACTCTTGTATTAAATATACAGAATATTTAGATGAACAAATTGGTACAGAAAGAAGAGTGAGTATTTGTACAAATTTCCCTGGTAAGCTCTGAAATTCATAGCTGAAGTAAGTAACTTTAAGTAACTGTCTCTCTGATATCTGAATCTAATCTTTCAGATCTCTTTAGCACACTTAACAATGTCATCCTACAAATCTAGATAACAGCCATAAAGGACAAGAATGATTGAGAACTTTTACTTTTATTCCCTTTCTGGGTAGCTCTCTTGAGGGAACCAGACAGCTGCTGATTCACCTAGATGTTTAGAAACTGAAGTATTTTACCTGACTAGGATAAAGGAGATAAGTCCTTCAATGGGGGAAAGGGGTGGTCTATTTTTTTCTCACAGATGCAACCAATTCTTTATGACTCCTATAATGAGTTAACATAACAAGAGGGAATATGGCTAGAATAACATATGTACTTCATTTCTAGATTATAAAAGTTTTGCATGGCTTTTACTCTGAAGAGCTAGTACCTAGTGGTGGTGAACCTATGGCACACAAGTCGCAGCAGGTTGTCTGTATCACTGAAAGTTCTGGAAGGTTCACCATCACTGCCCTAATGCACAGGACAGTGTTGATGAGAATGGATGAGTGAAGATTCAAGCCACTAAGTTAGAATAAAGTAGAACCTCTAGAAGCAAACCCAGAGGTTTACAAATGATGTGATGACACCAACAAGTGTGTGACCAAACAACCAAGTCTCATATCCCAAAGATATATTATAAAACAGTACTGGACTAAATTACGCAGTTAACTGAGGCAATGCATGTTCAGTGTTTAGCTCTGTGCTGGCAGGTAACATATGCTAAACAAATGTTATTCTCTCCATGCTGCTACTAGGTAAAAATATGTTACGTTAGTGTGAACTAAGCAAACTTTAAGGAGGATTCCTTTGTAAATTGTCTGGATATTTTTCAAAAATCTGATTGACAAAGGAGAAAAATGTATTCTATCTTTTGAACAAGCAAAAAGTTAGCTTCCTTAAAATTCAATTTAAAATGTAATTGACAAAATGTGATCAAAATGTACTGCAAAATATGATATACACAGTCATGAACCATTTTGGTAGATATAACACAGGTACTGATGTAACGGTCAAAAAAGAAGAAAAGAATATACTCACTTGTCAACTGAGCTCTGGATAATTTTTCACTACAACTATAACCATGATTGTTTTCCTGCAGCTTTAGCCATTCCTGGGCTTGGAACAGGTACAGTTTAGCTTCTTTTCCAACAGCGACTGCTATGTTGTTGATTCTGACACACAGAAGGGCATGGTCACCTTGACATTAAAACAGAAATTATACACTAGTTTGGTCTCATAAGGCATTAAGATGGTAGGACAATTCAACACCTACTGATCAAAATGGTATTTAAAATACACAATTTTCTTAAATCTCACTTAAGTAGGTCAATCACAATGGAATGAATATTGCATTCAGATGCAAGACATTATTCAAATTAACATGTGATCTATCCTTGTAACTCAGTAGTCAAATGCTAAAACACTGCTGAATAATAGAAACATCTGGGGGTTTTGGACATGTACTGGAATAGAATTTTTGTCTCATTTAACAACCACTCCACACAGCTTTTATACTTTTTTCATTCACTATAGAAATTTCCTGCCAGAGTTTCTTTTTAATAACATGACTATAAGTACTTAATTATGCTTTTAATATTAAAACATATCTAATAGCAAGAAAGATTAAATAAATGTTTTGGGGGATATGCATTTTACACCCACAACAAAATTTATTTCTATAACTTTTACAAAAGAACTTTCAGACCAAAATATGTTAGGTGATTAACCACTTAATGAGCATCACTGGGCAGCGTACTTGTTTAGATACTGACTGTCCTGAGCCAGACAAGCGTCATTTCAACCTTAGTCGATTCCTGTTATGAATAAATTTGATAAAATTATCTTTTTATATTTCCTGTTATATTATCTTATAAAAATCAATAAAAAATATGCAATTTTTGGCCATTCCATATTTAAATAAGTGGACTAGTAAGTGGTTAATATAAAATGAGCTTGGCTACACACATCAGACTCAGAACAAAAATAGCAAAATATAGTTGTCTAGGGAAACGGACTCTGGGAGAAGAGAGGCAAAACAAGGAACTGTTGTTCATTTTTAAGCCGTTATATTCTTATTTCTTTTTTTAACTTTTACTACAAGAGTTATCATTGGTTACATTACACATTATCAACAGTCTTAAAAGTGACTCTGTGGTCCTATTTAATACCTTACATTGCATTCAGAGTTACGGTTCATTATTTCTGTATAATTTCACTATTAATATTGTGTTGAACTGGAATTCACTAAAATAGGTAATACTGCAGCATACATTGAAATATACATATACAGACTCTGCCCAAAAAATGTACACACACTTCAGCAGCTCACTGTACTAATAAATGTCTAGAAGCTAATGGTCACCGCTTTGAGCATCATTTGTAATTGCAGAGGCCAAAGGTAACTGTATTAAGCTCATGATGTCTCAATAAATTTAGTATTAAAATAAGTATATGAGTTTTTCTTTCCTGATGTATACATTTTTTGAAGGACTCCGTATATATGAGAGAGAGAAAATATACTTGGAACGCCCTATCCTCAGCATGCCTTGAGAAATCTGGATTTATACACATTTCTCCTCTATGTTTCCCAGGTAATCATCATGAATATCAGGGCTGTCTAAGTCCTCTATTGGTCATGAGGAATAACCCAGCTCACAACTTCCACACACCCTAGATTTTCCAGCACTGTTCAGATTGTGCCATTTATTATAGCACCATCACTATCACTATCAAAGTTACAGTGAGTTGATTAAGAAACAAATTAGGACAAAAATAATAAAACTATTTCAAAGGTTCCTTCTTCAACCAAACCACCCTGGATTTTGGAAAACCAGGTTTCATTTCTTTACTTAGCTGTCTTAAAAATTTAAGTTTTGTTAAAATCAGTTTTCCTCTCTTTACAGTATCAATTCTGCAATTTCCCAATACTTTAAATTCCTTTCCCACACTGAAACAGTTTCTCATTTCTATTATCTTTTAAGAATTCTTCTTAGGATATCCTGACCTTCACGGCTGCACCTTTTAATGGAACTAAAGACTACATCCTGACTTAAAGAAAACAATTACTTGAAACACAATACTAGTCAAATTAAGAGTATGGAGAAAAACACTAAAATAAATGAGGCAAAAATTAAAATGAACTGCAGAGGGCAAGAAGGTACAAATCAGACGCAGCTCTGATTGCAATTGCACCAAAGAGAATACCAACTACGTAATTTTTAAAATACACAAACATGCATTTCTACCAATTAAATTTTAGGTGTCATGATCCAGAGTAAATCTACCACGCTAGAACTCAAGAAACCAAACTGTTTTGCAAGTAATGCCAATTAGATCACAACCACTCTGCTCCAGTAGGTTTTATCAAATGAACGTAAAAACAGAACAGCAAATTTAATAAGATCCTGGGCTTGCATCCACACATTAACCACAATGCCTAAATGTTTAGAATCTGGTGGAGTCGGGAAAGAGCAAACGATGCTTCTTGGAGGGGACGCATCTCGAAAGCTGCAACAGACCCGTCCCCTGGATATTCGTTTGGTCTGAGGGCTGGGGAAACAGAAACTGGTTTTCAGGCTCAGAAGTCCTGGTGAGGCTACCGCCGGGCCTGGGTTAGCAGCCTGCGCACCCTGCGGCCCCAGGCAGCGGCGGAGCGGGGAGGCCAGGGGAAGCGGGAAGTAGCCGGCCGGCCCGACGTGGCAGGGAGCAGGGAAGGAGCCGGAGGCCGGACCCCAGGGGGCGCCCCCATGCCGCCCCGCCCCCGCCTACCGTGGAACTCGAAGTGGCCGATGCTCTGGCCCTGAGCCTCCCGGGCAGCGGCGCTGTTGAAGCTGCCCCGCAAGGTCTTAGCCTGACTGCCCTGCGGCCACCAGCAGCACGTGAGGGCCACCGCCAGGAGCCGCAGCCCCCCCATCCCCCGCCTCCCCTCAGCACCCGCACCCCCAACCCGAACAGCGGGCGTCCGTCAGCCCCACGTCTGCAGCCCGGGAAGGGGTGAGGCCAGAAATGCGGGGAGACTGACAGCCAATGAGGAGAGCCCTTCTTCCACGAGCCAAGGCTATCCACCAATAAAAGGCCGAGGTGGGCGGGATGCGCAGATCCGCGCGTCCCATCATTCCCCTGCCTTTCGGCTAGTTCCCGCCTTTTTTCTGTGGAGAATCGAGAGGATATTGCTTCAGGTTATGGAAAACTATTCTCCTTCAGGCCCTGGCGTGCCTACTACTACGCCTGCACAGACTGGCTGGCCTGGGTTGGTGGGTTTTTGAGCTGATTGTGGAATTCAGGAAGAACTAAAAAAACATGTGATAGTTCCATTTTTGGTCAAGAAAGGAAAAGTCCTTCAAAATCGGAACTATGTTCTTGGCTTATTTTCCCCCACCACGCCTCTATAATCTACTGGGCAATGTCTCAGAGACACTCAGTCTGTTCAAAGATTAAAGCATGATTTTTCTCAGCTCCAATTTTTCCATCCTTGGTTCCCTGTGTCCTGAATCCAGATCATCACTCAGCACGCCAGACAGCAGGGAATTGGAGTCCATCCACAAAAATTATTGGCTCCTCTGGTGATTGAAGGAAACAGCAGCAACAACCCTATACAGGCCATCACTTAGCTGGCCTATGGCAACTTCACCTCCCGCCAGGCTTAATTCTAATTGGCAGCAGTCCAGCTCAATCTTAGAGCTACAGAAAGCTTTAGGGAACAGTTTGGTTGCATGGTTTTCCGTCAAAGACCCGCTACTGCCTTTAGTGCACAACCCAAACTCTCGATTACAACTCTCAAACCTTTCAAATTTCCATCTTTCAACTTCTAATCTCCATCCTTACCACTGTCAGTTCCATAAATACACTAAGTTGCATCTCTAGACCTGTACCATTTGCAAATCCTTTAGCTGGAATACTTCCACTTATCCTACCACTGAATGTCTATGTCACCTTCTTTTTTCCTACTATATTTCCCCTTTCCCAGTCCACTTTAGGAAGGTTTTCTCAGACTCTCAAGTCTGTGACAGATGCCCCTGGAACCAGTATCCCTTACTTCCCTATCAGTGCTCTTAACTTGCTATATTGTAAATGACTTGATTTATCTGAATCCTTTACACATTATAAGGGCCAGCTGGTCAGAGATGATGTCTGTGTAAATACAAGCAAGACTTGAAATTATTTCCTGAATAAGTATACATAAATTATTTTCACTGAACAAGTTTTATATAAGCAAGTTCTCACAACATACTTCAGCACTTAGGAAATCAGAATACCTCCTATTCTATTTAGCATTTTCAGTATCTTTGACTAGGATTAAAGTAGAGGTGTTAATATATGGGGATTTTAAAAAATTGCACTAAGCCAGGCATGCTGAATGACTAATTCCAGCACTTGGGAGGCTGAGGTAGTAGGAGCACCATGAGTTAGAGGCCCACCTGGGCTATCGCCTGAACTACTAGCAAGACAGTGTCTCAAAAAAAAAAAGTATTACTTATTTTTTTATTACAAAACTCATGCAGCTTAGAAAAAGTGTATAAAGTTAAAAATAACAGTCCTTATTTCTCTTACTTGTCCACATCCATACCCAAAAGTAACCCTTGTTAATAGTTTAAGGTGTAGCTCTTCAGACAACAAGCCTTTGCAAACATATGTAGTATTAAACTAAATTTAATCTCAGGTTGCTGCCAGTATTTTGAATTCCTACATAGAGTACTACAACCTAACTTAGTGTATAAACAATCTGCAATCTAACTAGGAATATATTCTAACAAGTAACAGTCTCAGTCAATCATAATACATGAATTGCACCAAACACAGGTTGCCACTCCCAATATGACTCTGTCTGTATGTGGCAGACCCGTGGTCAGACCAGGTCTACATAAGACAAACTTGGAGCAGTAACCAGTAAAGCTGTTTCTAAATGTCACTTCTATCTTTTTTTCTACAAATACTGCCTGAACATGTTGCAGGTGGAGGCTGTCTGAGTCCTTCTGTTTTGAATGCTGCTCAATTTATAAATTCTTCTCTGCTCAAATATACCCTGATTAATTTGTCTAAAGTTTCTTTTTACCTTTTAATAGTGTTTTTTGCAAGCCAGGAACAGGGATGAAATTTGTCTTGAAGGAAAAGCAGAATACAGACAGGCCTTGAATGCCGTGAGGCGTTCTCTCTTATCTTTTTTCTCTTCTGAACACTTTTTTTTTTTTTTTGTATTGGGAATCAAACTCACAACCTCACACTTGCCAGGCAGGGGCTGTGCTGTTGAGCTATACCCCCAGCATTGTCTTCTCTTGATCAGCTTTGTTTTTCTCTATCTGAAGAAGGGTTTTGGGTTCCTCAGTTCATTTGAAAGAATATGGCCACTAACAAGTACTAAATAAGTAGGTCCTCAGAGTTCAAGAAGAGCAAATAGACTGTACCAGAGCCTTAGTACAATTTGAATATCAAGAAAAGGCTTCAACTCACCTAGGTAAGCCAAATGCCCATCCCGTAGCCAGCCTAGCATGAACCAATTTGGTGGATAACAAAGGATAGGAGATTCAGATTTTTAAAAAGCTGTAAGTATCCATTCCAAATATTTTGGTTTTTATTCCATGATATTAGTCCATTGTATTTTGAAGGTCAAACTCATGCCTGCTTAGATTGCATACAATTTTTTCTTATTAAGTAATACAACAAAGAACAATGATTTGTTTAAGACACCATGGAATTTAGGTGTCATAGAATATGTGTAGTTGAATTTTTCATGTTACCACTTGGCCTTCAAAAAGTTTTTAACATAAGATAGCATTATATATATATTGGGTATTCTAATTCTTTTTAGGCTTTGGTAAAATATTATGTGGGGAGAGAAAGGTATTTATCAGCTTAACAACATTTGCTGATCATTTATCCTGTGCCAGGCATCAGGCCTAAAAACTTGGAAATAAAAATAAAATAAATCGGAAATAAAAAGCCCCTACCTCCATGGAGTAGAGTCACTGGACAATTATATCACCTATGTATCTGCTGATGATTGCTAAAAAGAAAAATAAAGAAGGGTAAGATGGTTCGGCAGGGGTAGAAGAATTTGCTATTTCAATTGGAGTGGTCAGGGAAAGACTCTAATAGGATGACATTCAAGCTAAGAATTGAAAAATTAGGGGTAAGTGCTAGACAGACTGTTGGGAGCCTCTGAAGCTGGATATTGACCACACCTGCAAGGCTGGAGCACACCCATCCCAAGAACAAACAGTGCCCGAGGCAAGCCACGTGAAGTTGCTTCAGCCCAGAGAACACCGAGCCCCAAGACAATCTAACGTTGGGTTGCCAGGACAACAGGGTGACATGTGACATTAAATTGCTCAATGGCATAAATAAACGTTCCTGCAGTGAAGGACCAGTTCCTTTCCTCCCATCAGGAGAGTGAGGGCTCTACCTGATCTCAGCTTTGTCTCTTTATTTTCTCATCCTCTTGTGGTCCTTCACCCCAAGAACCTCAGGAGCCTCATGGGTCGCAGCAGTAGCCATCAGAGGAAAAGGCTTCCAGGTCAGGGAAGTATCCTGCACGGGCATTTCAAGAAAGAGTGAGGAGAACCTGGAGACTGTGACAGAGTGAACAAGAGTGCGAATAATAGGGTAAGATCAAAGGGTGTAGTCTAAGGAAGAACCTTATCAAGACAGCAAGTAGGTTTTGCTGTCTGTTATAATATTAATTATAAAAGGTAATTTTTCTATTGCAACTCCCATTTCCACGGTGCAATAACACAAGTTCTCAGAGTTCTTAGCTGAACTGGTGTGTAATCGCTGGAAAAAATAGTATAAGTACAAGAATGAAAAGAAAGCACACATTCAAAACTTCGAACTTCTGTTACCTAAATAAAGCCTAATCCAGGTTGGTGACACACGCCTAGAAAATACTCCTGACCTCATTATTCCGGACACCCCATTGATTCTTTCCCGACCCCGTATTGGCCAAGAAGACCTGTGCCTGCGCAGAAGTACTGCGCAGCTGTGCCCCACCCACAAGTGGGCGGGGAAAGTGGGCCTCAGAACCTATCCCAGAAGCTGCCAGTGACAGCGCCGTAACGCGTGGAGGGAGCGAGACGTGTCGCAAAATCGTCGCAGTGGTACTTTCCTCTGGTTTTCAAACGCGGCGCTTTACGGTGCTAGGTAGACACTGCTGAGCTGGGAGATGTCGGCGGCTTTCCGGGCGGAGTCCCTGAGTCCGGTGGTCAGATTTACGAAGCGGGTCCTGGTGACTGGGGGTGCTGGTTTCATGTAGGTAGTGGCGTTGCTGGCCGAGCGGTTTCCCCCCAGAAACCCCAAGCTTCCTCGACTCTGTTTGCTTTTGCAATTTGGGTCCAGCTTTGCGGGGGATCTGGTAAGGGGAGGGTCCTAATGAGCCGCCCCGGCCATCTTACTGTTTCCTCTCTCCCTGACCTGCCAAGACGTGTTTCCTTTGAAACTGCCACGTCTTTCAATCGCCTGCTTCCCAGAGCCAGTACTGTGCTACTGTGGTACTGTCCCCCAACTTCCTAACTGTCCCAAATATCACCCCTTATCACTCATGGGAGTGAGCAGACTTTGCAGTGAGTTTTCTCCAACTACCCACCATCATGATGCACTGGTGCCCCCAAAACGGTTTGGGGGTTGTGATAAGATTGGTTTGTTCAGCAAACTTAAAAATACTATTGTTGCCAACCTATACTAGTTGTTTCCTGTCTCTCTCTCATACCCTCCTTTGCTCAGCAAGTCCTTTCTACTTACAAAGTAAATCCTTAATGCAACCGCTTCTCAACACGCTTCTTCCCAGGTCACCACCTTCTTGTGACTAGACACCACTGTAGCTTCCTGATTGTCTTTCTGCTTCCACACTTGCCTTAAAGTCTGTTTCGCAGACAGAAGTCAGTGGTTTTTT